>JAHWFO010057658.1:71084-82739 GCA_023313115.1 Rhysida immarginata | reverse complement strand
TTTAATTTAATTTTTTGAGATTGTTCTGTTTACATCCAAGTGTAATTATCCCGGGCAACGCCGGGTACCTTTGCTAGTGAGTAGTAAAAATCCTCCGTAGGCGATCGTAAATGGTTCTTTGATGGAGCAGCTATTGTTAGGATGTTTTCCGAGAAGAATGCTCAGCTTCCAACGAGAGAATGTTGCGATCGCTTTCGGAGAAATTGTGTGTGTGAGTTTTCGTTTGTTGTAAAATTACAATAAAAAAAAACAATCTTGTGTGTGTACGTTCCGATTTGGTCTTGATAACGATCGAAAGCCTTGTTGATTGCAGTTTTTATCTTGATATGTAGTTGAGTTAAGCTGGTTTTACACTAGCAATCTTTCCCGGGAAAGTGGCGAGCTGTACCCGCAAAATTTGTTTACACTATTCACAAACGACGCTGTGCGCGGGTAAGATGAGCAGGCTAACTTTCCCGAGATGGCTTTCCCGGCTAGTGTGGCTCGCTTCTCGAAAACGAGGCTCATCCCTGTTGATGCGATTGAAACATAAGAAAACATGGCGGAAGATAAGCCGGGCAACGAAGCAATGGTATATGTGAAAAGAATAAAGGTGAAATTCATTTTTCGAGTTTGTGTTATTGTTACTGGCATGTTGGCCTCCATGTTTGTTACAACGGAGCAGGAATGACGATTAAAATAAATCTGCCTTCGTTATATACTCGAGAAAACTTTCTCCGGAAAGATGCTTTTAATGTAAACATTTAAGCGGGTACAGCAGGCTTCAGCAAAGCGAGCGCAACCCGGGTAGCCTTTCCTGCTAATAAAGCGAGCTAGTGTAAAATCAGCTTTAGTTATGATAAAAATGTTTAAACTCATATTTGAAATCTTTGAAAGGAAGAGTTGGATGACGAAAGTAAAAAGTAAGATATAAATTTTAATATTTTGCAAATAAAATCTGTGCAGAATTTGGTAGCTATAAATTTGCATAAATATTTCAATTCTTAATAAACAATTTCTTTTGGACAATATTATACTCTACGCCATTAACGAGACGACGTAAGCAAGACAGTTGAGGACATAAGACGAAATGGAATCCAATGGAAGAGCGAAATGGATCTGCGCCCGTTCAGCGAAAGCGGGGTTGTAATTCCAGACGGGAACTTCATATGATTCAACATAGGTGGGCAAGTAAGTCGAAAGTCTCCGGTGAGTAGTATTAAACAGGTAGATAATGCAAGAGCAGCAACTAGACAGTTTTGTTCGATACTCATGTCTGCTGTCTCAACGGTCCTCCCGCCCTTGATATATTTGCAAGAACTTTAAGTCGTAACAACTGCGCTCAAGAGTTATTTAAACTCAACCGTGATGAGAACTGCTAATATTAAATTTCACAATTCGTTGTAACTGGTTAGGAATAATATATGTTTAAATTCATTTATACCTAATAAGCATCCTGTTGTGTAAAGGGCTAGAGGTTAAGTCAGTTGACAGGTGCATAGTAAAGTATGACTGTAAGTTGGCAGAAATTGTGAGCAGGGTCCTGTGATTGTAGATTGTTGCAGTTTAAAGGATAAACTCAAGCTCGTCAGTGTGTGAAAGGCACGAGGACTGCACTCGCCAAGAGGGGTTTCTGTTCTTCCCTCCTACATGTGCAATAAAGGAAGTGCATTACGCTTTCATGCGTAGGAAAGTGGAATATTTGATCAGGGAGTGCACAGTCCTATATCAGCCTCCCTCATACTGATCAAGTACCCAGTTAGGCAGCACTGTCTACACACGTATGAACCCCCATTTATCCTATTACACAGGCAGGTGTGCCGGTTACCTATTGCGAGTGAGTGTAATTATGTAGCTTAGATTCTGATGATTGCTTGTCTTACCTAATAGTTGGGGGCCCCAAAACTACCTTAATGAATTAACGGAAATTTTTTTTGGTAAATTGTAAACAGTAAAATATAGACTATGTTTATTTAGAATAAAACGAATGTCAATACAAAGAAATAGAGCAGTATCGTGGTTTCTCTCAATTAAAATCGGTCCCGAACCATAGCAATCTTCCGCCTCGGGGTCGTTCTTCGAACGTTAATACCTTAAAGAACATATTGTGGGGGCAGGGGTATGCTACAGTATTGAACATTTTTTGGTACAGAATTTTTGTATTTTATAAATAAATACCGCAATTTTTAAACCAAAATAAAAGTCTTTTAACGAGCCACGTTTACTCTTAAGTTTTGGTTGTTTTTTTTAAAGTATCACCCATTAAATTCTGTTTATTTTGCTTCCCCCTTTGAACAGTGCTAATGATATCACTAAGGTACCATTAGAAATTTTCATTGCTAAGATATGGCATGTAATAGAGGAAAGTACCCAAACAGGGGCTTCGTTTTTAACGCGAGCCCCCTGCTTTACTGCACTGTACAGTGCTGTTGACACTTGGTAACACATTAATTTAGTAGTTTTACAGAACCAGTTATGCTTAGAAAAGCGCTAATGTCGTGATTTTCCATTACCCTTGTTCAGTAGCTCATTACTGAAAACAGTGTTTACCAAATTTTTTGTGTGCTTGATTTTGGTTAACATCCATTGATATTTCTTTGGCAAGTCTTTTCATGATTGTATTCTCTCGAAGGAGCCATTACAAGCTATTGATTTAGGCCAGTAAAATGCATTTAAATTGAAGGGTTAAAATTTATCATCATTTGAAATATAATTTAACTGGTGCCGAAGTTGGTCCCTCTAGAGGTTCCAAATCCGGGCCCCTTGTAAACCAAAATATTTCCGTATTGTAGCACTGATTTGCAATGAAAGTTTTCACAAAACTCCTAAGGAGAACTTTGGGTCATGTGTTTGATGTGCAGTATCTAGATCTCATGTAGAATGTGCGGGGGGGGGGGGGGGGGGGGACACACAAATTTAACTCTTGTCGCACTTCAGTTTTCAAATGTATAAGTTTCTTTATTATATTACTACTCTTTAGTATTTTTATCAATGAACAAAATTTTAATTATTTTTGTTATTTGCACCCTTTTTTGGATATTTTTGTGGGTGGCAGACACATTTGGAGCCAGTTTTTCAAAGCTAAAAATTATAGTGGTTATAAAAGATATTTTTATTTCAAACACGGACATCGCCACAATGTTGACAGCGGGCCGGACGAATATAAAAAGGGGAAGCTGAGTGTCGTCGACAACAGTGAACGAGTTCCTTTCTTCAACTATGGGTAAATGGTGCGGCCTTCGAACCGGGATGATTGTAGGTGCTCGGAGCTATAAAGCGAGTATCAGCGAAACAGCAGCTGTCATGGGGTGCGCAAGAGCAGCTGTCGTTAAAGTATTTAAAAACTTGACGGTTAGCTGGAAGACAAGGTCTGAACGTTCGCATTGTGGCTCTCCGCGGATAGCTGATGATCGGACAGAACGGAGACTGTCACTACTGGTAAAGGATAAAAGAAGTTCAACTGTGCATCAAATCACTGTTGACCTTAATCACGGGTCCTCCAAAACAGCCTCTGCATGCACTGTCTGCCGCAAACTGCATCGCATGGGATACAGAAGCCGAAGACCTGTCCGCACATCTTTGCTGTCTGCAGCCAACAAGCGAAAACGACTCCAATTCGCTCAAAAGCACAAGGACTGGACTACCGAACAGTTGAAGCAAATCATGTGGTCTGACGAGTCAAGATTCCAGGTACATCATGTAGACAGCAGCGTGAAAATCTGGCGGAAACAGTACGAAAGCATGGATCCTGTATGCATGATTACAACCCTTCAGGCCGTATTATGGTCTGGGGAATGTTTTCTTGGCATTTGTTGGCTGCAGTACTACGTGTTGAACAATGCCTCGATGATGCAGCATACCTCCCGTATCGTCGCCGATCAAGTCCATCCTGTTATGTTGATGGCATACCCCAATGGAGATGAGTACTTTGAGCAAGCCAATGCGTCATGCCACTGAGCTCGAATTGTGCAGGAGTCATTTCAGGAACATGAGGGGGACTTCACCTTACTTCGGTGGCCCCCATATTCCCCAGAACTAACTCCAATTGATCATTTGTGGGATGAAGTAGAACGAACCAACAGATGGCTGTATCCACCTACCTTCAAATCTAGCACAGCTAGATAGTGCTTTCCGTCAGGCGTGGTGTCATTCCTCTCACCAATTTCAAACAACTCGTGAAATTAATGCCACAAAGAATCACCTCAATATTAAAGGCAAAAAGTGGCCCAACGTTATACTGACAGGGTGGTCTTTATTACATGCTCACTCAGTGTATAATTATATCAGTCTTTAAAAACAACATGTGATAGCCTTCTTCGGAACTGCGTGTAACTCATTTAAACAAGTTTAGCAGAACACTTTGGGAAGGGAGAGAGGGTTGGGGGTTGGGAAAAGAGGATGCAATTTGATTGTTGCATTCATAACTAAACAACCAATGGTAATAGGATTAATCTGGCACAATAAGTTTGTACAATTTATTAGGCCAGAATAATCCTATTGCTATTGATTGTTTATATAGGAATGGGATCAGATTGTCTCCCCTTCCCTCACCCCCCAACCTCTCTTCCCCCAAATATTTTTCTAAACTTCTTTAAATGTGTTTCACACTCCAGAAGAAGACTACGGCTGAAACGCGTCAAATAAATATCGTAAAATGACTGGTTGTTTGTAAAAACCGTATACATATGTTTTTTTTTTCACCTAAAAATGTAGACCGTTTTTTTTTAGGAAAATATATACCCTCACTAACCTAAAGTCATGGCACATCCTTACAATCAGGTTTCCTGTCCGTAATGAGAGAGATCCTGCTGTTTCTATTCTCGAAATGCAGGTCTTGATATCATACAATCATTGTAAGCAAAACTAGCTGCAAAACTGGCAGCACACCGAGCGCTATCCTCATTTGAATGGAGGATACTTGTTGGTGCCAGACGGATGGCTGCCCCATTTTTAGAAATAACCAACAGTCTGCATTTTTCCCATAGGATCGTTGCAAGGGTCCATCCAGGATACGCCCAACGAAGGGTTATAACCCATGTCGGATGGGTCGCCCACGCTTCATTGATGCCAGAGGTGTTCGCTGGGCCACCCAGCTTACAACTGCTGACCGGACAGCGGGCATATCACCATGCGGTCAACCAAGGACGTCCCACAACTTTGTCCGTGACGAGAATTCGGCGAATCTTGGCAGCTGCAGGCTTTGGAAGCAGGAGGCCACGACGCGTTTTCTTGACAGCTATACATCGTTGGCATCGCCTAGCCTGGGCTAACGAACATCGACATTGGACCGCTGAGGCCTGGGGAAGGGTTGCACGGACCAACGAGTCACGGTTCAGTTTTCTCGGGCCGATGGTCGTTCGTGTCTGGCGTAGACCACACAAAGCCAGGAACCCCTCTTCTCAGGTAGATGGAGGCTCCATACCGGTTTGGGGTGTTTTCTCGTGGCATGCAATCGGTCCATTGGTGCGTCAGACATCCACTCTGCATGGTACTTCCTACGTCGATCTGCTTGGGGGCCACCTGCACCCCATCATGAACTGCTTTTATCCCGCAGGCAACGGCATTTCCAGCAAGAAAATGCGCCTCCACATACGGCCCTTGTGACACGGCTGGAGAAGTATGCTACCAACTTCAGGAAAATGTTTTGATCTCTACGTTCCGCAGATTGCAATCTCGTTGAATATTTGTTGGACGTCATCAAACGATCTGTCAAGATGTCGCCAACACAGCTGGTAAATGTTGCATCGTTATGGAGTACAGTGGAGGCGGCATGGTTTGCAAAGACTGTGGATGTGTTCCAGGTCACGAAGAGCCGCCGCTCTTTTCTGGGCCAGGAGGGACCCAACACGTTATTAGGCAAGTGTGCCATGACTTTTGGTCAGTGAGTCTATGTTGTAGTAATAAATTGTGTATACATTGTATATATTTTGATTTCATTTTGTACAAATATGATTTTTTTTTATTTTAAAAATAAAAATGCGGTCAGGTTTGTGTACGAAGTGGAAATGACATGTCCTGAACGAATAAATAAGACTAGCTAATATGTTCGAAAGGGACAAATTTGATTTAGTGTTACGTCTGCCATTAATACCATTACGGTACTAATGAAAATTTCCAATTCCAAGATACGGCTTATAAATTGTCAATCGACTCGTAAGGATATGCCATGAACGAATATAAAAAAGTGAATAATACGTTGGATGATGGCCGATTTAGATCAGGGTAACCTGTGCTAATGATACCATTATGGTAATGTTTTGAAATTTTCAATGCAAACTTGTGGCAAGTGATATATTAAACAACTTGTAACGATATGCACTGAACGAATATATAAGTTTTTAATATTACCATATGCGGTACGTTGTAGTGTCTTTAATTGTTCTCGCCAGTGATGTTATCTCTAATTATGTCTATTATAATAAGAAGCTAAAACAATCAAGTTATTTCATCAACTGTTGCCTCATTTTATTTACTTTATTGGTTTAATTGATAAATTTGAAATAGTGTATCTTTTACAATTGTTTGTAACTAGCTTATAGCCTCGTTTTTTGTTTTATTTAGCTTTGATAGCTTATTATTTATCTTACACCTCTCCTTTTATTCTTTACATGATACAGTTTTATATGTATTTATTCCCAGGAAATGTAAACATTAAACATAATACTAATTTAATTTAAATTTTTTATTTATTTATTTATGGAAGGTAATAACCATACTACAACACGGGTTCGTACTCTCTGCATTATGATTTAATGCTTCATCTCCTTCTTGGATATCTCGTGCGTTTCTTCCTCTTCTTCTACTGAAGGTAATAAGTCTTCTCCCCATAGCTGCTATCCACGTTGCGTAATTTTGCATTTCTCCTCTTTTCCTCTGTACACAAATATTGAAATTATTTTCTTTCTGATCAGGTGTATCCTCGCAAATCTATTAACAATTTATCTTTAAACTCGCCGTAACTGTCTAAAGCAGTAAATCTCCCACTCTCTCACACATAACAAAATGCGTAACTCTTAGCCGTAATTTTGCAAACGCAATAGTGGAGATTACTTCCCACTTTCCAGTGCAAGCGATCACCTCTTCCACAAATCGAAAGATCTCTTCGATGTCTGTTTTCCTGTCATAAATCGGTATTTCTCGGCTTAATTCCAAGTACTCATTATTTAGGTTAATTTCTAACGGCTGGATCCATCTTTACTATTAAATTTTACTTTCGATTACTAAAACTGATTTATTTTTCTTTGTTAGGTTGCTCCACACTAAGGAAATTTCTAACTTTCCATTCCAATGTCAAGGAAAGAGATAACGTAGCTCACAAACACACTGTCAATAAAACTTAATTCTAAATACAATTTTAAAACCTTTAATCGTCAATAGAATTTTACTACCAATTATAATTTCTAAATATTAATTACTTTAATGACTCTAACTACACCGTTGATGACAACATCGATAAAAATTGAAATTTATTACAATTTGCATATTAGTTTTACTCTCGGACCATCCGTTATTTTTTTAACAGAATGGTCCATTGTAACGCTGTCGTTAAATCTTAATTATTAAATCCCACGTTACACCCAAAATTATTAAATATTATCCTTTCGCGATTGCGCCATTGTAATGGACCCAGGACCCCAGTTTATTAAATAAATAACTTAGAATGATTAATTTGGAATAGGTTTTAGAAATTAAGTCGAGGCCCAGACGTTCTTTCTATCCGTGTTTCTCGGATAGGAAATAAAATAAAAGATAATTTGACCCAGTAAGAGATTGCACCAGGATTTTATGCCCAAGATAATTGACAATTTGGAACTCCGAAAGTAATTTGAAAAAATACAATTTATTTAGCAATAGACAAGAATAAAGGGACAAACGTTTATGAAAACCATTACCTTAAATAATGAAGAATTTAACAGTTACAATTTAATATAATGTTAAATCTTTTAGAACAACATCCTATTTAATTAAAAAGCAAATCAAAACTTGACTAGCATTCAAATAAAAAGAAAATGTCTGAATTTGGTGTACAATTAGAATTAAACATTACTCAAGGTTTCTAAGTTTTTTTCACCAGTTTAAATTTCAGTTACATTAAGCACTCTGATTATATATATAAGTACTCTGTCCAACGAAAGTTGAAAAATTAACAATGTTTAACAATTGAAATTAGAAGTTTAACTGGACACGCCTACTCTAACTTTCGTTGGATAGATTATAATCACCAAGAATGTTAACGTCTTAAGAAAGTTAAATTTAACATTTAAAATGATTATTGTTGATCAAAATGATATGACAAATGAGGGAGTCAGTGAGCCATTACCCATTCTTCAACTTCTGCTCCATCATTGCGATAAGTGGCAGGGAAGGTTGTCCTCATCGTTAGGCTCCGCGATTGTATACATTCTAAACTAAGTCTCTCCGAAACAAATTTATAAAAATACGTCTCATCATAAAGGTTTTATAGAACTCATATAGGTTAAATGATAATATAATTTCTAAGGATTTTAGTGAAAAGATTTCACTTTAAGACTATCACGACCGTTTCACGACCGTTTCATTTTTCTCTTCTCTCACGCGCTCGTTCGTCTTTGTTCACCGACAGTTAGTGATGGGAGTAATCGATACTCAAGTATCGAACGCCACCGAAGTGCAGTGCTAACTAAAAATACTGGCCCCGGCACTGATTAGTTAATATATTTAGTTAATATATAGTTAACTGTATACAACCCACGTAAAATGGGGGTTGGTTTTGTGGGAAAAAGATTGAAGCAGCATCCATATGTTTGTTCAATCATCCATGTCTACATGGATTTAGTATTCCATTTTTTAATAAATTTTCTTTAATTTTTTTTAATAAATTTTTTTGTGTTGTTGTATTTTTCAATCTTTTTCGGAACTTAACTGTGATGAGAGTCGTATTTACAGTGTTGATCGGAAATATCGAAAATTTAATGGTTGGTTGATTGCTCGTATTAAATACGTTCAGAACTTCATTCATTGATTAAACACTGTAAAGTTCATTTAAAAACAATAAAGTTTCTTCCATTTTTCTTAGCCATATTCCAAATTGTTTACTTAATGGTTACAAAAAAACTTGAATAAAATTGCTGAGTTGCCAACTTTATTCTTAACGAGCGTGTTACTTACGAGCTTTCAGCCTCGCGTACATTAAAATTATATCTAATACAGAGTGAGTAGCGACCGGGAAAAAGATTAGCAGAGTTCAGAGTTCAGGGAATTTTATCAAAAAGATTCTTCTCCTAAATGCCAAATTGATTTGTAAGGACAGATGCTTTTTTCCAATTGCAATGAACGATATCTAAAAATTACCAGTTTGTTTACCCTATTTCTTCTGGTTCCCCGTCAGTAGAAAGGCGAATTCTCTTTAGTCTTTCTATCCCATTAATCGATACCTTCGAAAAAGTAATCACGTGTAGTCCATTTTAAAAAAACTTGGTGTCGCCCATCACTAACGATAGCAGAACTAACTCAAATCGACAAGATACTTCAAAGTCGTTAACAGATGCTTAAAGCCGAATGTTTTGATCATAAGTTGATGACTGTTTAAAAACATCAGAAGGTGTTCAGTACTTGACAGACGTAATACAAGGCTCACAGTCCGAGTTGGAGAAAACGGGATGGGGGTCTCCACGCGACAGAGCTCGTCTGGAAAACAACTCCACTGAAAAACAATACGTTTGTCCCGCGACAGAAAAGTTGGGAATAGTTTCAACTAAATAGTTCAAATCAATAACCAATCTATACTAATATTATAAAGAAGTAAAGTTTGTGTGTTTGTATATTTGTTAAATTGTAAGGGGTAATCTCGGGATCTACTGAACCGATTTTAAAAATTCTTTCACCAATAGAAAGCCACATTATTGCTGAATGTCATAGGTTATATAAAAAACCGAAAAATAGAAAGGCTTTTATGTGGTAGTCGGTTTTGCAATCTTTAATATATGTCATTGACCTATGATATGCGTGGACCAACAATGTATGTCATGTCCTACAATGCTGAGTAAAGTTTCTGGAACAATAGGCTATAAAAAATTACTTTGCCTATGGTCATGGATGAAGAAATACAGGATGGGAAACTCCATTGTTTAAAGCGTGATTTTTTTTTCACTGGCGCTCTCTGGCCATTTGCGTGGGCATTACTCTCTGTCTAGCAGACAACTTTACTTTTCCTTATTGCCCTCGATGGCTCAGTGGTTGCATGATATCCTCTGATCAACACGTCCTAGATAGAAGGCCTGATAACGGAAACGTCATACATTGTTACATCATCATTAGTCGACCAAATTTAGGGCTTATTATTGGTAGAAATAGGATTAACAATGGTCGACTAATATGACAGTGTATGACATTTCCGGTATTAGGCCTTCTGTCTAGGTGGTGTTACTCCGATGCCCGTAGATGTGGCTTCGATCCCGGCCGAGGATGACGAGGATTTTTTCAGGGGGAAAATATTATTATCTATACTAATATTATAAAGAAGTAAAGTTTGTGTGTTTGTATATTTGTTAAATTGTAAGGGGTAATCTCGGGATCTACTGAACCGATTTTAAAAATTCTTTCACCAATAAAAAGCCACATAATTGCTGAATGTCATAGGTTATATAAAAAACCGAAAAATAAAAAGGCTTTTACGTGGTATCGGTTTTGCAAAGTGAATCGAAGAAAAAACGGTCGAATTAAAGCGTTTCTTACGAACGCTGCGGGAGAAGGGGGCGTGGCCTATTACATCTGAGAGGTAGGTACCCGCGCGGCTCAGTCGCGTGGTCGGCTCCTTACATTAAAAATTACATTCTTTCATTAAAAATTAAAAGTCTTTATTTTCTGTACATTTTTAAAAAATAATTTATTTTCAGAACTGTTTTCTGTTTATAGTTTTCATTTAATTTAGGTTATAGGTATTTAGTTTGTTTCATGTAGATATTTATTTAAGTTATACCTAGCTATTTAGTTTGCTTCATTTGCTTCATGTAGATATTAATTTAGGTTATAGGTATTTAGTTTGTTGCATTTAGGTTATGTTCATCTTGCTTATTTGCTTTATTTTGTGACGTACCAGGTGTTCTGGTAGTCACGTGAGTCCGGCGGAGGGGGGGGTGTCATTTAGAATTCTTACCTGTGGATCAATTTGGGTAGAAAATAGTTTGGAGGTCGTAAATGGAGTGTTTTGAGGGATTGAGATGCGTGTAAAATGTAATTTTGTTTTGCATATTTAGTCGTTGTTTATGTGTATCGGTATTGTAGTGGCTGATATTGTTGTTTTATTGTCAAGAGAAGGGTGATTGTTTAGGGTGTGTACATTATTGGCGGCTGTAAGCGTTGATATGTTTTCTGAGAAGACGAACGCAGCTTCCGATAAAGCATTGTTGTGAGAATTTCGGAGAATGAGAGCTTATGTGTGAATGTTGATTTGTTGCGCGTGTGCGTGTTCTTTTTTTTTTTTTAGTTCCTTTTTTTGTTTTTCATTATTATGGTTATTATATTTATGATTATGATTTGATTTCCAACGCTGATGGCTTGACGAGATGGATAATCTGATGATAATTCGAACTAAATGACTGGGAATGTTTTGCAATTGACTGAAACTATACGATAAGTGATTGAACTATGATGTTTTCTCAGTATAGGAACATGATTTTGTTTAATTGATCTTTAAAT
>JAHWFO010057658.1:38684-71074 GCA_023313115.1 Rhysida immarginata | reverse complement strand
GTTTGTTTGAATACTTAATTCAGGGGACGTGAGCAAGCGGAATCAAGGGCGACGCCACTGTGTGGGAAATGAATCTGCCCCGCCCTTCCAATTAGCCTCTTAATGGTAGTAGGCAATCGACCTCAGATTTCCCGAAGTGGAGACGAACCCCATTTATGGATTCAATAGTTTATGTAGATTAATGCATGGTATATGGTAACATAAAACGTTTAAGGGGCCCCTAGTTTTGAAGGTTTTAGCCTATAGATCTGGAAATATAATGTGTCACATATGATAAAGGCGAAATTATGAATAAAGTATGTATTAGTATAAAACGCAAAACTAAGTTCTTGTAGATTATTTACTGGCTCCGAACCCCTGATTATTTCATTCTCCGGTGTTGTTAATAATATATGCACACTTGTGCATCACTTGGGGGGTGGGATCATCACAATTTCTATAAAAAAATCTATTTAGAACAACTGTTCCATTTTTTAAATGTTTTTTTAAAAACATAACTGTCAATATGCCTAAAAGAAAATCTCAACTGTCTAGACATACATCCCAGACAGGAGCGGCTACAGTACGCAGACTTGGAGAGACTTCCTCTGAGCATGAACAGCGCCTTGCGAATAGTGTCACCCAGAAACGATACAGTGAATGAAATAAATAAACTCATTTTAGAGAAAATCCCCGGTCAGGGCAAACACTACAAGTCTATTGATACGGTGTGTAATATTGAGGATACAGTGCACTATCCCCAAGAATTTTTAAATTCTTTGAACCCTTCTGGCTTACCTCCTCACGACCTTGTGTTAAAAGTTGGCATTCCTATCATGCTATTAAGAAACTTGAGCCCCCCCAACATGTGTAATGGGACAAGGCTGCTTACAAAAGAGTTACGGGACAATATAATCGTGGCGACCATTCTCACAGGGCCAGCAGTGGGACAACTGGATTATATTCCGCGGATACCCATGATTCCCACTGATTTACCCATACCGTTTAAAAGGATACAGTTTCCAGTGAAGATCTCTTTTGCCCTCACTATTAACAAGTCCCAATGTCAAACATTCTCTCTGGTGGGCATTGACCTGAGAAAGCCGTGTTTTTCCCATGGGCAGTTATATGTTGGCTTATCTCGAGTTGGAACTCCTGATAGACAATATATTTTGCTACCAAATGATAACATTACATCCAATATAGTTTACAGAGAAGTTTTGAACAATTAAAATTACCATAACCAAACTAACTTTTCCCGCGACTTGATCCTCATGGAATTCGTTTATCGCAAATCCCGCCGAAAAAATTTTTTCTTTCGGATAGAGTTACTTTCGAATTTTGTATTAGCATGCAAATACAAACTATACCTACGTATAACCCTCCTTTTAGCAGTTAGAAATTAAAACATAACACTCTGTACTAAAAAAGGATTATTAATATTATGCCCAACGAAGTGGGCACGGGTCAGCTAGTCTTATAATAAAATTTATAAAATTTGTGTGGTGAATGATGATGAATAAAGATGTATAAAGTTGAAATTTTCCTAGCTCTGGTTGTTGAAATGAGGGATTAATGCGAGTTTAATGCAGATTTATTTGGAAATAACTTATAAAATGAAATTTTTCGACTTCACGAGAGCGCAGAAATCAGGCAGAAAAGATGACAGAACGCCGCACCGCAAGCAATTTCCCAATTAATTCGAACCGTGTACGCAGTCAAAGTAGAAAGTTTGCGTCAGCATAGCGCTGCGAACCTAGTACATCTGCTTCTAAAAACGGCAGATAATTGGTGCTAACCGCAAACGCTTCACGTTTCACGAAAAAAGCGGCACAGCAAGCATCTGCAATCCGATGTTGGTATGTAGCCAAAGAGAAAGAGAAAGACAGGTCATGGCAAAAGCCTTCTAAACATAAGGCCTGAGCGCGTAAACGTCATATATTGTTAAATCATCATGCGAAGACAAAATTTAGGGCTTATCATTGGTAGAAATGCTATTAAACATGTCTTCGGATGATGTCGTAACAATGTATGACGTTTCCGTGCAGAGGCTTTCTCTTTAGGAGGTGTTGCCTCGGCGCGGAAAAGTCACCTGATCATAGTAGTCCGGCCAACAATACTACTTTCATTGTTTGCAACGAACGAAAAATATTGTTAAAATCCAAGATGAAAACAATGAAGGTTGCATTCTTACTCAAACTAGTATGATGACGTGACTTTTCCGCGCCGGGGCCTGTCCAGCCAACACCACCTAAAAGACAAAGACTGGTCACTGCGTCATCAAATCTGGGCTGACAATTCAACTTTCATTGTTTAAAACAGACGAAAAAGCACCTGTTGTAATCGGCGTTTATTCGTTTGTTGTAAACAATTTAAGTTGGATTGTCAGGCTTGGTTTGATGACTTAGTCCACAGGCAGTGAGAAGGCTTTGTTTTTTTAGGTGGCGTTGGTCCAACCAACACCTCATAAAACTTAAACCTGAGCACTGAAAAATAAGATTAACAATGCCTTTTTATGATGATGTAACAATGCATGACGTTTTAGTGAGTGCTCAGGCTTTAGTCTATGGACCAACACCTCCTATAAAGAAAGCCTGTGCACTAAAAATTCATGCATTTTTACATCATAAAAAGGTATTGTTAACCGTGCTTCTACCAATAATAAGCTCTAAATGATGACTTCTTATTATCTTCATTCACCACTAGTTTTAATTTGTTTTGCTGCATTTAACAGTAGATATCACACTGTTTTAAGCAGACTGTTTAAAAATACATACACCTGAAATTTTTATCGTTTTCTTTTTATATATTCTACTAATCTAAAGACGACTACGTTTATATCTAACGAATATTTTAATTAACGAATATTTGATGTACAGTTTTTGTGTCAAAAGATGTCTCCACATTATTAACTTTGATATCGATGCATTGATCTCAGAGCGTAAGAAGTGAATGATGCCTTCAGTGTTGAAACTCCTGGGTTCCACGGTGTTCTGCACTTTGTCGCAAGTGAACCGATGACCTGTCAGCGATTCTTTATGGGGCTGAAAGTAAGAAAGTCAAATGGGCAGATGTCGGGGCTGCACCGAGGATGTTTGAGGACTCCCTGTCGAAATGTTTCCAGCAGTTGGAGGGTCTTCTTGGCCACAAGTGGCTTAGCGTTGACCTGGTGCAAAACTATCCAAGTGTCATGGCGGCAAGATGGCACCAACACGAAAACGCGATAGTTGCAACATTTATGTAAAAGTGGAAGAAACAAATATTCGATGTGAAGGTATTTGTAACAAATTGTTTCATATCAAATGTGTGAATTTAAAAGATCAGGATCTACAATATTTGAAAGACATTTGTAAAAGTTGGAGTTATCACTTATGAATGTTTTCAAAGTGAGAAATTAAAGTATGGAGTTAACACGCTAATATCAAGATCAGTGCATTACAAAAGAAAGAAGTAAGCCAAACAGCGTTAAATCCGATGAAGTAACTCAAATCAGTGAAAAATTCTAAAAAAAATCAAAATGTAACTCTTGGTGATAAGCAAAATTTCAAGGCGGAGTTACTTTCTCTGAAAAATGATTTAAAGGGGAAACTAACTCATTTAAACAGAGCATGGATCTTGTCTCAACCAAGTTGGGGGATTTTTTAAATAATTTTGAGCGCTTTGAGAATAAATTAAAAGCAGCATGTCAAAATATAAAGTTATTAGCAAATCAACAAGAAAAATTAACTAGCGAAATACAATATTTAAAACACAGAATAAAAAATTTTGATCTTGACACTTCCCATCACACCGTAGGGATAAATGGTATTCTCCACCACGAAAGAAAAGATTTGAAACTTTATGTCAGTAAAATTTTAAACTATCTGCAAGTTCGTTTCGATCCAGATTATTTCAGCGACGCGAGCTTCATCAAGAAATAAGTCGTTACAATTGCACATTCCTATTTTTTACAACGTTCTAGATAAACTGTTGAAAATTAATATTTTGGAACAAAAGAGGAAAAAGTTCAAGCATAAGTTAACTGCCGATGTTGGCATATGTAATGAAGAATATACTATTTATCCTAATGAATTTTTAACCACAGAACAGTGGAAACTTTTTATAGCTACAAAAAAACAAGCGAAGGAAAAAAATTATCGATTTATGTGGATGAAAAACTCTCGTATTTTCATTAGGCAATAACCAGAAGCTTTTAATAAAGAAATAAAACAACTTGAAGATTTAAAAAATTTTTAAAAATGCAATAAATAGAAATCTATAAACCATCGATAATAATTTTAAACGCGAGAAGAGTCTATGCAAATAGAAATGAAATAGAAGATCTCTTAAATCAATATGAAGATAAGATGAATATTATGATAATTACAGAAACATGGTATAAGAAGCATCAGATTTTAATGTTTCATAATTTTATGCAATTTTCAATAATGAGAAATGAAAGGCGTTCAGGAGGTATATCTATATACATCAAAAAGGAGAGCCCCTTTATTGATATGAATATTGAATATAGCCAAGTTACCATAAATCTTGAGAGCATTGTTCTTAAAAATAAGAATTATACGAAGGGCGGTTGTTATCTACCACTATCGGGAATTAACATCAAAGCATTGAGGATTTAGAAGTGATTCTATATAAAATTTCGACAAATAAAAATGCAATTTTTTAGGTGGTGACTTCAATATAGATATAAATACTAAAAATACTATTACTTGTAATTTAATAGGTCTTTTACACTCTGATGGTTTATCTCCTTTAAATACTTTTTCCACTTGAATGGATATTGGGTTTTCATACTTCTCTTTTGAAGAAGTGTACATATTTACTATGATATTGCAGATCATTTATCAGTTTTTTTTTTAAATACAAATTTTCTATAACACAGTATTATTTCAAACAACACAATAAAAATATTTAAAAATTAATCAGAAAAAAATTAAGCTATTCAGAGAACACTTAAAGTCTATAGATGGTATGCATGTGATGTCTCGCATGACGTGCTTTGCCCAAAACTCCGCCCATCCGCCATAGATGAGACCACTCATAGCTTTATTTCCTATTTATTTCCTGTACTGCGGTTGTGCTTTTGATTAATTTAACATGCAGAGAGGTGTAACGCCCCAAGTTTTTTCAGCAGATTCTAGTCCCTGCTTTAATAGTTTGTCGGGGCTGGTTCCTTTAGTTTAAAAAAAAATGGCCTTCGGTATAAGTTACTGTTTATTTAGATTTTTTTCTTTAATTTTAATGAAGTCTAGAAAGAGAGAAATCTGATTTAAATACTTTGCTCAGGTTCTTTATTTAATTTTTTTTCTTTCCACCTAATTTTATTTTGTGTCACCTTTTTAGTTTGTTTTTTTGTTTTTGCTTTATCTGTATTTTTTTGATATTTTAGTATTTAAGCCTAAACCGGTTATATTTATTTAGTAATTATTTATTTTTCGAATCAGGTCACGGTCCACGGGCCTTTATTTATTGTTTGAACTTTTTCTTTTTTGATAACTGTTTCTCTCGTGACCGATGAGGCGTTACTTTGTTGAACGCCGTACTTGATAGAACGTGAAGCATGGCTCGCTTTGCGTGATAAGTGTTAGCATTGTTGACAAAACCGAGTTGGTGAAGAAATTTTGAGAAGAAAGAGATAAGGTCGTCGATCCCGCCTAGTCAACAACTCCTGATCTGAGCCTTGGAGTCCGGCTTGGAACCCAGCAAAGATGAATTCCTCCTCCTTGCCGGAGCCGGGCAAGGTTGTTTGCGGGAAGGGAGGGACCTAGACCAGCCCGGAGAAAATGGTTCCCCTCCGACCATCTCCAAAGAAGTGCTCCGACCCTAACGCCTGATTGTGGGCATGGAATTATATGCAGTGGACTTAGTTGGATTTGTTTCAGTGACAACCCCGTGCTCCGCGAGGACTCTGATTAGTATTTTTGAGTAGCTTCGTGTATTTTATGTAACTTTTCCTATTTCCCTACAGCAGGGGTGGGCAACCTACGGCCCGCCAAGAGTTTATAAGTTTCCAAATTTTTTTTCGTTGTTCAAAATCTTATTCGTATTAACACATTTCTTTTTAGTGTTACAAATTATTGGAAATAACTTGTTCAGTTCAAACCCTTGTTCAGTTAGAGCAGTGATGACGTCATATCATTGTTTCTGCTCTTATGTTCGTATTGTAACGGATACAGTAGCCAATCTAGTTTCTAGAATTGGCGCTGGCTCCCCATTGGTGCTTTATCTGTATGTCTGGGAACTATATAAACGTGGTGTTCTGAAAAAGTCTTTTTTGAACAGATTTAATGTTTTCTTAATAATTATTTATAAATGATATGAATATATTATTCTTATTTGTATTCAGAGTATATTATGCAAAGAAGTTACTTTCAAGTAAGTCCAAAATTTCTAAATTAATTTATTAACGAAAAATTACTTAGAAAATAATTTAAATTAGTTAACGAAAAATTTACCACCTAATTTAGATCCTGAAAAAAAGTTCGGTACACAATGAGTAATTCCAAGCACGCAAAGAAAAGAAAAATAGAGAGTAAATGCCGAATCTTTAATCATGAGTGGACTAGAAAATTCTTCTTTAACCAAATAGGAACAAAGGCCATGTGTCTTATGTGTCGTGAGAGTGTGGCGGTGTTCAAGGAGTACAATTTGAAAAGGCATTTTGAAACAAAGCATCGTAAATATCACGATTTATCGGATTTGAAATACAGCGCACAGTAAATATGTTGATGAATAACTTAAAGAACGAGCAAACTGTTTTCGTAAAACAAAGTAACTTGAACAAGGATACCACCACAGCTAGTTTTCTACTAGCAAACAAGATAGCAAAACACAACAAGCCATTTTCTGATGCTGAATTTCTAAAAAGCTGTATGGTGGAAGCAATTAATATCGTTTGCCCTGAGGCCATTTCTAAAGTCCAGGCAAATGGAGAATGGAATGGAAAGTCCATTTCTAAAGTCCAGGCCATTTCTAAGCAATTAATATCGTTTAGCTTGTCACGCAGAACGGTGGTCAGGAGAATTCAGGCCATAGCTTCAAATTTGACGGACCAACTCCTTCAAACCGCTAAGAATTTCCTGTGGTATTCTCTTGCATTGGACGAAAGCACTGACATTCAGGATACAGCTCAATTGTTGATATTGTGACGTTCCGGGTAAATTGAAGTCACGTTTGTCCTATGAAGGGGTGGAAGAAGTGGTTTTGTGTTAGTGTTTTTTGAAAGAGAAATTCGTTGGGGTTCTAAAATGTTCGTTTGTTTTTTTTGTTTGTTTTTTGTATGCATGTTTTGTGTTAGTTCTGCCATTTGTCGTGTTTTATGAGTTGAAGTGTAAATGCATATGAAACAATGTTGTGATACTTAATTGTTGTGTGGTTCTTTGTTGGCGATCGTATTCAATGCTCGGTCGGAGGGGCAATTTTTAGATGCGTTTCTGAGAAGATCTCTCATCCTCCGGCTGAGTATTGTTGCGGTCGTTTTCTGGAAAATTGTATACGTCATGGGCTTGTTGTTTTTGTTTTGTTCAAGAGATTCTTTTTTTTTCGTTGTGAGTGAAAACTTCTCGGAGCGAGATAGATGTACGAAAAACGATGAGTTGAATCTTGAATCTCCTGTTCGAAAACAAGGCTAAGTAGAAAATTACGTATAAATGTCCTATGAATTAATTACCCTTTTAATGCTGTAATTTTTTTTTTTTGATCCTGTGCGACCATAAATCGTTTTCGATATTGGCGAATATCATCCGAAGAGATGTTTGATACACTTGGTATTGAATCGTAGGGAAGCCATGAAAAGACAGCTACAACCATATTCAATCGGAAGTGTAAATTCGTAAATGAAAAACGGCGATAAGTGAGCATACAAAGACGGTTATCCATAAAGTGAAGAAAACTGGTGAGTTATGAATTTTGTTTGACTTTCCGGCGTTAGGAACGGCTCATCGATCTAGATAAAAATGAACAGGGCTGAGTTTAATGGTGTCAGTTGTCCTTCCGCTTTTGACATTTATTAAAATTGAACTCTTCTCAGCAATGCTCCGATGCCAAGTACGGTGGCATCACTCCCATGAACATTTCGCAACACTGTATTGAATATTTATGTACATTAGTTACCGTAATAGTCTAAAATTAGAATGCTTATATGTCTAGCTAAGCACCTTGCCGTGATCTAAAGTATAGTAGCGAGATATGGGAATTTATTGAAAAGAGATGATTGGATAGTTGGTAGTACTAACTTGGCTTTATCGTGTAGTGTTAGAAATCACCCACGAATTTCGTCAGAGCACAGGGCTTGCCAGTGGCTAACATGACTGTAACCTCCGTGCTTGCCACGAGGGGTCTTTGCTCTTCCCCCCTGAAGTAAATGAAAGGAGGCGCACGACGCTTACGAGCGTAAATTAATAGAGAATATTTGATTCGGGAGCACGAGAGGGTTCATAGTTATTTCGGTTAAGTTAATGCTCTCCCTCTATACCTCGTTTTCAAAAGGCAAATTCCCTTCTGCTACTTTGAAAATGGAACACGGGCAGGAGTGCCGGTAAAAAACCTAACACAAAAACACATCTACAACTATAAATAGCGACAATAGCACAACTGTTAGTATAAAATTTGCTCTTCAGTGAATCAGCTTTGCAATGAAATTGCCTCACCCACAAGGAGTTATCCGAATGAGCCAAAAGTAGCGAATGTCATCTTGGCGTACGTCTGCCCTGGCCTCGGGAACCTCCTATGTCAGATCATTGAGATTGCGGATGATCATAAAGCTTAGATACTTTTCTGGAGAGCAAATTCATGGAGAGCAAATCCATAAAGTTTAGATACTTTTCTTGAGTACGATAACGTCCGCCCGCACATAACTCACCACACACCAGAGGCATTGCAGCGCCTACAGTTTAAAGAAGAAAAATTACAGTTCAAAAATGAACGACTTTGCACATTGCGACTTTCACCACTTCCCAAAGAAGAAAGAGCCCCTTAAGGGACATGAGTTGGTTCTGACGGCGAGGTAAACGCTGCCATTCAATCCTGCTGTTGACAACAACTCCAGAATTCCTCTCCGGCGGGTTCTCCCATCTAGTCATGTGTTGGCGCAATGCATGGAAAGGAATAGGGACTATGTCATGAAATGAATAGTGCATTACACAGAGAACAAATATGAGTATAGGATACAAAAAGAATTATAAAAATCAGTTAACAAATAAAAATGTTACAGCCACGGAGACCTTATTTACCAATCGCCCCTCGTATAATTAGATATAATGGTAAATGTACAGAGTATCATTTCGTTATTTTCTCGGATGATATCTCTATTGAATTTCGATAACGCAAAGATCGTAATGTTAGTGATTTTTTTCCCGCGCAATTTTCTGAAATAATTTTTTTTACAGAAGAAAGTGGTAAATCCTTTAGTTATTATTAGACAGATAGATAGATAATTCAGTTCTATTTCCTATTTTGTATATACATAAATTAGAAAATACATACGCTTTCACAGTTGTTTACATACACATTCACTACATATGGCTCTTTACTTACAATATATTTCAATTAAACCGTTATATTTGTCATATATGTATTAAACATGTACACCATAGAAATTTCTTTGGTTCGTGCTATTTTATTCTTCTGCTTCTCTTTCCTCCCCATTTCTTATCTGCTCTGTTTCTTTTAAAAATTTAACTATTTGCCAATTGACCGAATTCCCCCCTAATAATATCTTTTCCCAGTTTTCCACTTTACTTAGATTATGTGCTCTTCTTGCTACTTCCAGTTCTTCGCACCTAAAGAGAACGTGTTCCGCCGTCTCCTCTGCTTTTCCGCACACACTACATTTCTTTTCATCCTCTGAAAACCCTTTTTTCAAAAGCCTCTATTCATTTTCCGCCCTTGCCTTTGCCCATAATGCCCTATCCTTGTCCTTCATTCTCATATCCATATATTTTTCTCTTTGCAAGTGTTCTTTAATTTCCCTATAATAGCTGCAATAGCTTGACTTCTTGATTTTTGTGTTCCTTTCGTATATTTCCCTCTGTACTAACTCCAGCATAACCTTCTCATTTGCCTCTCTTCTGTTTGCATGATCGCTGCACCATTCTTTCACAATCACGTCAGATGTCTCTTCAGCCATTTTCTGCAACCACTGTATATTTTTCCCTTCTTTAAATATTTTTCTCACTGCTTCCCAGCAGCCTTTGGGGACTCTGCCATCCTGCATCTTCTCTACTCTCTCTATGTAATCTAAAGTTCTTTTACATGCTCCGATCTTTAGGCTCATTCTCCCCATTTCCCCTAACAATATATATGACGGTGTATTATTTTCCCAGCCTGCAATCTATCTTAAATACTGATTTTGTATCGTTTCAATGGTTTTGTCGCATTCCCACCCCCACACCTCCGCCCCATAGTAAATAACACTCTTCACCAGCGAATCAAAAAGTCTCATTTTAACCTTCACATCCGTAATATTTGCTCTTTTTCCTATTCCCCAAGTCATTCTCATAGCTATAGTCGCTTTTTCTTTTACTGCCTATTTCTGTTTTGTCCAGGAGTTTTTTGCCGTGAACCACACACCAAGATATTTATATTCATTAACTATTTTAATTTTTTTCCCTCTCCACCACCAAATTTCTCTCCTGCCCCTTTTCCCACTCTCCAAAAAATGATAATGTGTGACTTCTCCATGTTTATGGAGAGTCTCCTCTCTGTTAGGAACCGTATCGTCCTGTTTATCATGCATTGGAGATCACCGGAGTCCGTCGCTACCATGACAATATCGTTTGCATACATTAACGTGTATATTTTCGTTTTACCCATTTTCACTCCACTGACCCCACTCCTACTTAGATTCTCCTCCAACTCGCTTATGAGTAATGCAAACAGAGTGGGACTGATTACACAGCCCTGCTTTACTCCTTTTCTGGTTCAAAACCTGTCTGATATTTCATTTACGCTCCTCTGCATGCAGTTTCCCTGTAAATATTGCGTATCATTTGCAGAAAGTTCCCTTTTATCCCTATCATTTCCAGTCTTTCCCAGAGTTTTTCCCTATCTATACTGTCAACGTCTGCCATAGCATGTCTGGGAGCATTAGAATTAAAGAGTAGGACAAGACACGTCTTGAGATTGCATAATTTCATCGCGCGAGAAGTTAATCTTCAAACTGTGATTCTTACCTAGTGTTCTTCCCCTGACATGCCGGCAGACGCACTAACTAAACCTCCTCCTGCCCTGCTTTACGCATATTCTTGGATTTGTTATTTTTATCTGAGCAGGATAAGTAATCATTTATATTACCTAAATCATTAGTTTGCTGGCCTACACAAAGATAGTTACAAAATTTATCTTGTTCCTTTAAATTTCATAATTGCAAAGTTATTTACTTTGCGGGATTAGAGGGGTTCTAAACGAAATATATTTTGTTAAATGACTTTAGTTTTAAAATCACAAAAGGATATTTTTTGGGCTTGTTCTTACCTTACGTGAAGGCTGTAACTTCATTTTTTTACCACATGATGTGTATTTTATTCTAACGTATTGTACGTATAATGTACATTTTAAATATGGTATACCAAAATGCAAAATATATATTTTTGTCTTCTTTTGCTAAAAAGGCAAACATACTGTGTGCGCACACACAAAAATGAAAGGAAATAATAATTGCATAAATGTTTATTTCTTTATTGTAACTTACACAATTATTTTTGAATCTGTATATGTAACGTCAATACCTAAACTTCTATCTGTACAAATGAACGTCATATTTTTTGTGTTCATGAAAATTACAGGGGGCTTGTTCGGGAAAACTCAGATTTTTATGTAAAAATAGATATAATTTAAGTTTATACTAGAAATCAGCAGGTCGCCCGAGGTGGTCGGGAGTGGGTCACGGACTCTGGCTGTGGTTGTTAGTAAAGTGGAAGAGGGACAGTAGCAGTTTCTAGATTATGGTCTTACTTACTGGTTGTTTCTATTGATTCTTAAGCTGTCTTAATAAACATTCAATTTAGTGTACCTCATAAGGTTATTTGAGAACTGACTCTTTCAAAAATAATTTTATGGTGATTGGTAAACAGTTTGTAGTAAAAATGTGCCGAATAAGTGAAGAGTAAGACTCCATTTCGTTCAGTAGAGGAAGTTTGATGTGCCTTGACCTCAATAATCACATGATCTTTCCTATATAAGCACCACTTCCATTTCTCTTTTCATCACAATGAGCATAGTCTCTCTGTGTGTTGAACACACTCTTTGCATCCACAAAACCAATACGTGCCGGTGCATCCACTGCTGGGATAACAACACACAGTCCCCGTATTGGATAGACGAATTCCCAATCGACGCAGCAGAAAAAATCACAAACGATGACAACATTCACTCAAGACCAATGGCCATGGATGGACCAACAAGAATGCAAGGAGGATTAACCATCAAACACCACGCAGCATGGCAATCAAGTGTATATAGTGCCTCGCAGGTACATTCTAGAACTTGTTCCCCACGACCCGAAATTGAGCTTCACTCGGACCATACCAAAAACATCTTCTTTATACGCACAACTACACAATACAATGACAGAGAACCATTCATACACATTAGCACTGGAACCCCTGAAACAATTAGGCAGCCACAGTGCAATATTATTGACAACAATGAACACAACAATATATCTTTATCTCACAAACATAAGCAGCCAAGTAATCAAAAAACAATTCTTCACGGAGATGACAACCCTTCTACTACCTCACTATGCACCCAAAATTTTATGGATACAACAATTGAACGAACATCAACCAGCCAACAAATATTCAGCAACAAACATACAGGAAATTCAGGAAGCAGTGACGTTGAGCAATTGGACTCTCAATCAGCAGGGACGTCTAATGAATCGCAAAATGTCATTGCCTTGGATGAAACGCACATTAACCATATTCCATCATTACCCATTAGACCGGGACCAAGCACCTCAACCTCGTTGGATGGCTCAAATATCACCACCAACAATCCCGTTACAGCCACAAATAAAACGTTTAAAACTTTCATCGTCCACAACACAAATCTCACATACCCAACCGGCAATCCCAATCACAGACAAAGCTGACCCTCATTCCTCTCATTTGATCACGGAGACCATCAACATATCATCTACATCTCAGCAATTGGAGGAGGAAACACAGCCTCAAGAACACGACAGCGAATCATTAACTTTCTTGGTGCAACAGACGGAGGCGTTACGGAGGCTATTGCCTCTACACAATCGATCAAACATATCAGAAACTTCCTTCTCTATTTACTCAATACTTATTACAGGGGATACAATAGATATGGTACTCAAATCACACAGAAACTCAACAGACTCGCAGAACTCATAAAGGACACATTAGCTAGCCCACAACACATATGCAAAGACAGCAATTGTAAAGCTTACACTGATCAGAAAAAATAACGAACAGACGAAAGATTTGGAAGACACAAACGTTCTACAATAATTGAACTCATTGATTTTCTGATAGACAAACACAATAAAAAAAACAAAAGCACAAGGTAACAGCATAGTCGATTCACAAACAAAACAACAATTATTAAAAGAATTTGGATTGAATGAACGAAGCTGTGTTGCACGATTACTCCGATTCAGGAACCAACAACACACAAACATAATCAAAAAAACAACCATGCAATTGCATTTCAACAAATGGATACAAAAACGATTACTCAAAAAACCAATAATCAAAAAAAGACAGACAAACACAGCAATGGTTAGAACAATTTTTTACGAAAACAATTTAGATATAGCAGAATTCTCTGCATGGCTTGAAATCATTAAAGCAAAACAATTAAAAAAATTAATACGTTCATTTTACAAGGAGAAACAAACGCTGGCAAGAGTCAACTCATAGAAACCATAATAGAACCTTTATATCCTGAATTAGTCCCCAGAGAACGAGACAATAGCTCCTTCCACCTAGATCAATTACCAGATGCAGCAATAGTTTTATTTGAAGAACCAATTTTAACTCCCATAAACGTAGGAACATGGAAATTAATACTAGAAGGAAAACCCATCAAAACAGACATAAATCACAGCAACAAAGAATCAATAGAAAGAATTCCCATTTTCATAACAACAGCAAGACCCATAACCAACAACATAGACGACAAAGAAACGGTACAAATACATCAGAGAGTCAACATTATAAAATTTAAAAAAACCATACAACATAGACAAGAGGACTACACGCGGCCATTGACATTCACACCAGATTACATACAAAAACCTCCTAATTTTATCACGCCACACGACTTAGCTCTATTACATCACCAACATTTCGAACAAATAACAAACAAAAAAAACAACTTCTTGAAACTCACAACAGAGATGTAAACGGATATGACGACACCAAACGCAAACAGTTAAAAATACGCACACAAGTAAATGCACTTAAAACGGCATGGCAACAGTACATGAAGCAGGACCAGTCATAAAGCGCCCTAGACTATTTGCCATTAAAAATATTCTACCGATGGCAAGCACATCAGAAGAACAACATGGATATGGACCCTCCATATACCCAATCACTCATTTCAATGTTTGGAATCACGGACAAGTGACAATCACATACACTATGAAGACACAAAAATGGTGTACGCTCAATTTCAATGACGACCAAGCGCCCTACATATTACTATACGTGCATTGGCCCTTCTGGACGGGAGAACACGACGAAACCGCATAAGAAACAGAAACTACAAAAATTACAAAGCAATCAACGCTATATCCTGGGGCATAAGACCTGTACAAGCGAGACTAACACGTGAAAACCATGCAGTCCTCCGAAAGCGATTCATCCAAACCGGGCAAACCAACACAGAGACATGGGATTTCGAAACCATTCAAAACCTCGTCGTCAAAAGAGTAACAACACAAGGACACGTCGTCATCGTTCGAAAAACGCAGACACGGGACCTTTCACCAAACGACACGACGCGACTGAGTGGGAGAAAACAACAATAGACCACATAACCAAATACGAAATACCCGACAACCCGATGGGACTATACGATAGACTTTCCGAATGAACATCCCAACGCATATCAACCCTACCCGACTGATGAAAAGGCATACACACGATACATATCTGGACCAACCAACTACACCATGCGACAGGGCACAGCCAGAGAACAATCGAATACAAGTAACAATTCGAATTTACAATCTTCAATAGTGCAAAAATTGGACAAAAACAAGTGCTTCACGATAAAAAAACCACAACATACATGTCTCTAACTAACCGGCTCTCATGATCGGACAGCCCAGCATACCTGATGAAACCGGGACAATGAAATTCAGATACAGAGTTCATCTCATCACGGAAATGGACATTCATTATTGTATAAAACCTAATATTTATGATCAATATGAACACATAGGCTTTGAACGATTTGTAATTAAACATCCAAAAGCTGCTTTAAATGCAAGCAAAACAAATGTCACAACTGTATCTTTTCCTTATAAGATTTAATAAAAAGCATGAAAACAGAAACAAAAACTTTTATTTCATCTTAAAATTTATATTTCTTTAAAAAACAACAAACTAAAGAAAACAAAAACAATAAACAACAAAAGGAAGGAAAAGAAAAAAAATCATTTTCATTCTCTCTGGTGATAGGTGAATCAAAAACATTATGCCTGAAGTTATGAAAATGATCTTAACTACCACAACCAACAACCGCATGAAAATGTTCTTAACTACAACAACCAACAACCACTTGTGAAAAACTCCTACTGTCCGTAGTCCACTATCTTCGTGACCCTGAGTTAAAGCAGTCCAAAGGTCATATTTTCTGCCAATCAATCAAACCATTGCGCCTCAGGCACCTCATGCTGTATTTTCTATTACAGTTTTACAGTTTTTTTGCAGACAGTGATTGTTGGGATACGGGGTTGTGCATAACCTTTTGCTAGGGGGCTGCGACTTAAACCGCAGCGTTGTAGCACACTCTTATGACGCTTCGGCAGAGAGTAGTTCATTGTGCGTCTATTGGTATCAAACAAATATGGCTGGTTTAATGAATGACAGTGAAGAGCAGCGTTTCATGGATAGAGTTCGTGCAAATGCATATCGAGAGGCAATGGAAGCAGGTGCGTCTTTTATTAATCGCAAATAGGTTGCAAACAAGTTAAACTGATCGGATAGGTAGGTGATGGACCATTGGAAGAAAGGTTATGATAACTGCCATGCCGAATTTGCTGAGGGTAGGCCCAAGAAATTATCACAGGAAAGCAAAATCATCATTGCTAATAACAGTGGCAAAAGACGTCGCAGCTGTGTCAACGTTGCACAAGAAATTAAAGCCAAGCGTGGAAAGACAATTTCTCGTTCAACGGTTCAAAGACATCGTCAGCGTGCTAACATCAAGCCATTCCATGTTATTCCGAAACCGATGAAGACAGCATTAAACATCGAAGACCGGCTCTGGTTTTGCGACTACCTGCGGGATTGGGTGGAAAACGCCTTCATGCACCTTACCGCGAGCGACGACTTCTTTGTGTGGACTATGAAACGTCCGAATTACCAAAACTATAGGGTCTGGAGCTTATCGATTACATTTATTTCAGGCTTCTATCAAGAGCTGTCCAAGAAGCCTGACTGCATTGGCATCTTCGTGTGTTTCACCGCCAAGCAAATGATGTGGAGATTCAAGGAGCAGGGTGAGTCATGGAATGGTGATTATTTTCGGAATTTGCTAACAAATGAGGTTTTTCCGTTTCTTCGAGATCCAAACAACACTATCGACCCGCATGAAGTTTGTTTTTTGCACGATAAGGCACCTTGCTATAAGGCTAATGCAACACAGCAAATCTTAAGAGAAAGAGCTATCGATTTCTTTTCATCAAACGAATGGCCTGGTGTATCCCCTGACCTAAACGTTGCTGAACATTTTGGAGCCCTGTTAAAAAACGCAGTGGAATCTTTAATGATTCAAGAACGTGGTGAAAATCGGTATTCTTGAGGCCATCTAATAGGACACCTGACATCTGTGCTGAAGGACATGGAGTATGATACTGCTCTGTTTGAGACACTTCTCCGTTCCACCCCGAAGCGGATGCGTGCTGTTCAAGAAGCAGGTTGTGGCCACACTAAATAATTATGTGATAAAAGCAGAAATAAACGTACTTTTTGATTATCAACCGCAGAACATTCCACTTAGTTTTGTCAATTTTCCAGACCCAAAGTAAAAGGTTGTGCACAACCCTGTATATTGTTTTAATAAATGTTAATTAAAAAATTTCCACGTGATTATCACTGTCTGCAGCTAGTTGTCCCTCGCGAATAATTTTCGTGATCACGAGGATGTGTGTCCCAATATTGTTGACGTTCCTTCCGTGGTTTCTGATTTTTTTCTGACCAGTCGTCCCTCTTTCTGGTCCTCCACGTCATTCCTGGCCCTGCAGCATGGCGTTCATATTCCATTTATCATTTTTATTCTAATGCTCTGCGAATTACTTCTACTCTGCCGTTCGATGTTTAGTATCTTATTGAATTTCTTATTTTCTCGTGGCAGCCATGATTCTTTATCGATTAGCATTGTTTTGCGTGTTACCCCATAAGGTAATAATGAAATTTCTTATAATGTTATTTCATGTATAACGCGCATAAGGGACGCCATGCTGCAGAATTTCATTTTTTTTATTCCCCATTAATAATTGCTTATCATTCCTCAGTTTTTCTTTAGACATTTAATGGAAATTTGAAATTTCTTTTTCTTATTCATTATAAGGAATTGGTCTGTCTCAATTTTTTTATATTTAAATTTAATTTACTCATGTAGCGATTAATATTTCTCGCTATAGTGTTTTGCTGTATCAAACGTACATTCAAGTATTCCTTATTATATTCCGAGAAATATTTTTTCTTTTGTAATTGAGATCGCATTGCCTATTCCTCAATTAAACCATATTGTATAAAACTTCTTTTGTATGAAATATTTTGATATTTTATAAATAAATATTGCAGTTTTTAAAACAAAATAGAAGTCTTTAATGAGCCACGTTCATTCTTAAGTTTCGGGGTTTCCTATAAAGTATCACCCTTTAAATATTATATTATTTGGCTTCCCCCCTCTGAACACAAGGTGCTAAGAACCAAGCACGAAAGTAATCATCCCGACTGTTACCAGAGTAAAGTTCAGAAGCCTGCATCGCGAGAGCACTATTAACTCTGCTGCCCTCATCACTTCACTTTTGCGAGGCCACTATTAACTCTGCTGCCTATATAAGCATTCTTTAACAGCATCTAAGTCAATCCCGCCAAATATTGTTCAATAGAAGACCAAGCATCTTTCAGCAGGACAAAGCGAAGCCTCATGCTGCTCGGAACACCAAGGCTTGGCTACAACAGCAGCGTTTCAGGGTGCTTGACTGGCCTGCCAGCAGCCCAGATCTGTCACCCGTTGAAAATGTATGGCGCATTTTAAAGCAAAAAGTCAGACAGCGGATGCCTAGAACACTGAAGCAGTTGCGGGCGTGTATTTCTGAAGAGTCGGACAAAATTCCAGTAGAAACAACGCAGAAGTTAGTGTCCAGCACGCCTCAACGACTTCGGAGCGTCATTCGTCGGAAAGGTGAGGCCACTCAGTGGTAATGTGCAATAAACAGTACGGTGTACGAAGTTCATTGCAACGTGTTGAAAACGGAACATTATGTTACAATGCTATATCGCAGTTGTACTAAAGCTCTGTGCACTCAATAAAGTAATTTTCATTTGTTTACAATTAGTTTCTGTTGAGAGGACAATTTTCCGATGTGCCATTCTTCTTCTCTTGGTGTGCACATCTTCTCCAAGATGATCCATCCATCATTTCTTTGCCCGCCCTCGTGGTTATCACCCGTTTGGAGGAATATAGACTTTGCAGCTGGCATATAAAATAGTTCCGCATTCAATTATGAATGCATACACCAAAAATCGCATCTAATTGTCGGATGAATAGCTCACTCATCAAATCAGAACCTTTTGACATGCAAATCATGTCACATGCTCGTCCAGTTTCGACCATTTTTGGAGGTTTCATAACGGTCATCTTCCCGTACAGTACGTTGGGAAAGTTCAGCCAAAATGAAGGTACCATTGGATAGCTTTAAAGTACGTTGCTAACTCCTGCGCGATTTTCATTAGACGAGGGTGAATCAAAAATCTAGGTTGTCATACTAACTTCAGGGTTGTCCTACTGCCTAGACATATGTGCTTAGACTTGGTATGACTGCGGTCAAAAGGTGATTGCGAATTTCATCTTGCGTATTCCTTCCAAGAAGTTGTTCAGTCAGTCGCAAAGCCACTTATTCACTGCTTCCTGCACGTCTAAGTCTATGGAAAATCGACGACCTCGCAAAGTGTCATTGAGTGGACTAAAGAGATGAAAGTGTGAGAAAGCAAGATCTGGGCTGTAGTGAGGGCATTCTGTTCCTCAAAATTCAACTTGTTGATGGTTTGAACTGTGCCAACTTTTAAGCACGCATGCTCAGAAGGCAGTATGACAACCTTGAAGGTGTGTTACAGTGAAAGTGTAGATGTTTTTCGACTCTCCCTCGTAATTAAGAAAAACACAATTGGGATGCAGTCGATGATGCTTCATAGAGGCACGGCAGGATACATCGGAACGAAGCAGCGCTAGGTTCAGACCGGAATACATTAACACATTATTACTGGCCTTGTTATAAATATACGATGAAATTTCATTTTGCGCCAATAGGAGGGATATAGAATTCTGGTTCAGTTTTGTAGGGCTATAACAAACTTTGTATCAGGTCACATGCCGACAATCACATTAGGAGTCGTATTGGTTATTTTGGCTTTCAGTTCATCAACTGGCCTGGCAGTATGCGCCATCTATGATTTCATTTCATAAAAAATAGCGATAAAACAACCAAAAAATAGCGATAAAACAACCAACAAATAGCGATAAGTCGAACCTTGATTCATCGTTTTTGTGAAAACACTTAATTTGCTGATACAGCATAAATTGATGTTACATTAAGTAACGTACGCAAGTTTAAGGAAAAACTGTTTTGAATTTCTCTTTCTTCTACTTGTCCTATGACACTTGATCACGAAAGGATTCCGTGAATGCGTTTCTTATTCCTTCGTCGTACCTACTATTTTAACAGGTCAGATTGAGAAACGTTGGATGCAAGTTTTACTATCATGGCTTCAGTAGCAGTTGCGCACGGACCAATGACAACCAACGATGGGAAAACTATATCCGGGAAAGATAGATCGATGTTTCTGACTGTACGTTATCATTGTATCTATAATCCAAACGCTGATATTTGTCACGGATTTTGTAGACACCCTGTACTTAATTCTCGAAATAAAGAACCAATTAAAATTGAAATGTTTACTTTTCAAACTAGGAGGCTAGCGGTTTATGGAGGGTGACCAGACGTCCCGTTTTTTGAGATACAACCAATCGACATTGTCCAACAATAGCTAGCGCAATTGTCATTTCAAATCCGTTCAGCGTTACAAACAAGCTTTGTAGAGTAACAGAACAGTCCAGACGTGCTAAAGTGCATTATCGGCGAGGCCTACGAGATAACAAGGCCTGAAGCGAAAAAGCCACCTGACCAACTGGGTGCTAGCAACAACCCAACTTTCATATGCTTTATCAATTTTCCTTTTGTTGGAAACAATGAAGGTTGGATAGGATTATGACGCATGCATCAATTATCGGCATTCAACGTAACTGTTTTCAATTGACATATATGACAAAGTCGCACGATTGTATCTCCAGAAGGAAGCATTTGTGACCCTGTGTTCTTGGGACATATATTGCTCCTCTGGCTACAAGGAACTCGTGCTGTAATTTTGTATTGATACACCCTGCATTGTCACGGTAGGTTTTAAACACCAGCAAGTTAAGGTTAGCCTATTATATCTTCTTCTTCTTTGTCTTTAGCCTTTGTTAGCTTCACCTTTGGGGTCGGCTGTTCTGGAGCACTGGCGCTATTTGATTCTGTCATTGGCTTGGTCCGGATGGAGGCCTGCAATCTTAAAGTCTCAATGTAGTGAGCCTCAACATTGTTTTGGTCAGCCTCTTGGTCGTGTTCCAGGCACTACTAGGTTCAGTCCAATTTTGGCAATTGATTGCTGGTCACCACAGAGAGTGTGGCCATAGCAACATAGCCTGGATTCTCGTAGTTTGTCAACAATTGAGGTGATGCCGAACAATTTCCTAATATCACTACTGCAGATATGGTCGATTCGTGTGACTCCAGCTGTCTAGCGTAGCATTTTCATTTCCATGACACTCAATTTGTTTTCAGCTTATTTTATTATTGGCCAACATTCAGAGCCATAAAGTGCTACAGGGCGGATTACGGTGTGGTAGATCTTGAATTTTAAGTGGTAGCTCAGCCTTTTGTCACACACGAGGCTAGTTGCTGTGCGCCATTTCATCCAAGTTGCATTCACTCCGGCAGTGACTTCTGGAGCCATTGTTGCAAATCAGCTGTGATGATTGAACCAAGATATTTAAAGTTTTCTGTTTTAGGCAAATCCTTGCCATCAATCTGTATTGTACCATGTTCGGATGGATTTGTTGTTAAGTATTCGGTCTTCTTGATATTTAGCCGCTGAAGTTCAGTGTCCTTGATATACGATGGTGGGCTGAAAGGTAATGCCTCCATGGCTGTAACTTTTTCCTCACATTTGTCCTCTATGTAATGCACTATTTACTTTTCAACATAGTAATCTCCCTTTCCACGCGTTGTACCAACGCGTGACTAGTCGGGTGAACCCGTCGAGGAGGAATTCCGGCGTTGCGTCGACACGAGGATTGAATGGCAGTTTTGGATCCTCTTCTGCAGCATGATAACGCCACACATTACAGGGGGGTTCAGCGCCTACATTTCAAAGATGAAAAACTGCACTTCAAAAACGAAAGACTTTGCACCTTGCGACTTTCAACACTTCCCAAAGAGAAAAGAGCACCTTAAGGTGCACGAGTTGCGTTCAGACGACGAAGTGAAACCTGCCGTTCGGTCTTGGTATTGACATCAACCCCGGAATTCCTCTCCGACGGGTTCACCCGACTAGTCACGCGTTGTTACAATGCTTGGAAAGGAATATGGACTATGTTGAAAAGTGTATAATGCATTACATAAAAGACAAATGGAGAGTTTTTGAAGGAGAAAATTCACACCCCTTATACTGCTCTTAAATTAAGGCCATTCGTTTTACTTTTACGAGGGTGGGCTGAAAAATAATACCTCCATCGCTGTAACTTTTTTATTTCTTAACCGATTTTCAAACTTTTTTTGTATCTGATACTCCCATTTGTCCTCTTTGTAATGCACTATTCAGTTTTTGACATAGTCCCTATCCCTTTCCACGCATTGTACCAACGCATGACTAGTCGGGTGAACCCGTCAGAGGGGAATTCCGGGGTCGTTGTCGACACCAAGACCAAACGGCAGATTTCACCTCATCGTCAGAAACCAACTCATGCCCCTTAAGGTACTCTTCCCTCTTTGGGGAGTGGTGAAAGTCGCAAGGTGCAAAGTCTTGCATTTTTGAACTGTAGGCGCTGCAACCTCCTCTAATGTGTGGCGTTATCGTGCTGCAGAAGAGGATCCTAAGCTGCCATTTGATCCTCGTGTCGACGACAACCCCGGACTTCCTCTCCGGCGGATTCACCCGACTAGTCACGCGTCGGTACAATGCCAAAAATGAATAGTGCATTACATAGAGTACAAATGGGAGTATCAGATACAAAAAGAATTTTGAAAATCGGATACAAAATAAAAAAGTTACAGCCATGGAGTCATTACTTTTCAGCCCACCCTCGTATGATTGGTTGAATTTGAACAATGACTTTTATAACTAGAACAAAATCAGACTAACGAAATGACTATCAGGGTCATGCGCTACAGTGCTGCTAATGAGAATGCTTTATCGGAATGGGCAACCAAACATATAGAAATGTTTCTGTTTAGTTTTTGAATGATCTATTTATCCGATTACGATCGATGTATTCTTTAAAGTTGGCTTTATAATTGAATGCAGAACAAGTTTATTATTGGAAATAGGTCTTTTTGCATCACAGTTTATGAGATAAACTTTGTACATGTCCTAATTTGCATAATCATGTCGACGGAAGGTCAGGACCAGTTAGCCCATCCAAATATTAACAGTGTTTTTATTTCTGTTCATTTTTTTCAATTATTTTGGGGTTAATAGATGTTTAGGCTACCTTAAAGTGGTGCACATGTTTTACATACTGGAAGTGCATAAATGTTGTCATGTTTGAGGAATTATTGCGAAAGAAAACAAGTTTTATATGTTTTTGTTCTTTGCCCATTTATTGGAAATTAATTTCAGCAATAAAAATTTTGATGTTAACATAAATGACGTATCCTTAATTAGTGTTACCATAAGTTACAATAATAATGTTGTAGCTATGGATATCCCACACGTCTGGTCTTGTGGAGTGCAGAAATACGGCGGTTGTAGTGAGTCTGCAAGTCCCTGGTACACTTTTGGAGGCAGATGACACCAGATAGTCTGCAGAGCCGAAGATAGTTGCTGCCCGTTCGTGGTTGGAGGATCCAGTGCTCGGAGCCTGACTTCAACAGCATCCCAGATATGATCGATAGTATTCATATCAGGGCTCCGGGCTGGCCAGCTCAGTTGTTGGACACCTCCTGCATGTTCCTCGAACCCTTCGTGGACGACATTGGAGCGATGTCGTGGAGCATTGTCATCTTGAAAGACTGCAACGGGTGCAGATGGTCTCCGATGAGTTGACGATACCGTGGACCATTCAACGTTTGTTCCAGGATAACCAGAGGGCCATTCCAAACCAGGAAAATGCACTGTCGCCCCAGCACCTGTTACCTTGCGGGATCCATCGTTTCGAGAGGTCTGCGCAACACACGGCGCCTCCCATCAGCGTGGTACAGTTGATATCGCGACTCATCTGACCATATGACTGTTGCAGAGTCCATCCAAGATGGTTGGTGGCAAATGCACGCCGGAGTGTCCGATGACACTGGGTAAGCATTGACACCCGTGTAGGGTGACGGCTTCCAAACCCGAGGGCATGCAGATTCTGACGGATTGTCCACCGAGAGACGTTTCGAGTGCGGCCAGTATTGAACTGGTCTGTGATTTGCTGCACTGTTGCGCTCCTGTCTCTCTGAATCATTCGTCCCAGGTGTCGCCGGTCACGATCATTCAGGGCAGCTGGACGCCCGGTATGGTGCCTAATGTGGACTGCCGAAAGGAACATCCTATGGGTCGGGCACCTACTATCATAATCCGTTCAAAAGACATGCCATTTCTGATTAATCATTTATCCAACCTCTTCCTACAACCTCTAATAGTCCGTTCCCAGAATCCGTTATCCTTGTGAATTCGTGAGCCATGCCCATCAATCAATGTGCTTGCTATCCCATGAGTTTTGCTAACTTAGTGTACATACTGGTAGTTCAATTAGCTTTTGGCGTATCGTCATTTTGTTTTATTTTAAAAAATTTTTTTACAGTAAACCTAGGTGCAACGTAATTTTGAATGATGTTTAATTCTGTGTCGTAGGTAAAAATAACCCATGAAAGGAAATTTTCTCAAATTGAGCTGGAAGGCAATCTCTTCGGGATGAGAAAATGGGGAGTGGGGGGAACGTAGTCGCCCAAATTTGGCTCGTGCTAGGCAGTGCCAGCCTATCTCCTTAGTTTGAGGTTCAATTTACGGCGTTGCTTGCGATTTGCGGTCCTTGTCTTATATCACTTTAATCGCCTGAATTAAATCTACATCTTGTGTAGAGTTTTTCAAGGAGATAATTTGCACCCTTGGACCATTGGAGCAAGATCTAGTGAGTACGGTGGATGACACAAAGATTCCCAGCCAAGCCACTCTTTGGTTTCCCTGGCCACCCTTGCTACATGTGGCTGGGCAATGTCACGAAGGAAGAGTACCCCTTTGCGATTCACCAATGCTGGCTCCTTCTGCTGCAATGCCTGTTGCACAAGTTTCAGCTGCTGGGAGTACAGGTCCCCAGTGTTGGTTTGGCCAGTCAACAGCAGCTCATAGTGAACCATTTGGCGTCTAGTCCACTAGACTAGGGGGTTTATTCTCCCGAGCTAAATGACTGGAACTAAATTCAGGACACAGTCAGCGACTTGATGCGGCTGCCTACAAGTCTACATTGAAGTCATAGAGCAAATGATACCTAACCATCTCCTTCGATACCTCCATTTGTCTGTACGAGATGTGATTGATGTGAATGCCCAACAGCCCTGTATTTATACATGCTCCTCCCTGACAGATTTTGGACTACACTGTACACTCATTTGCATATCTTCTACCACTTCCTTTTATGGCGACATAAAAACGGCAAGAACTTTTGTGGTTACCTAGTACGTGTTTAAAAGTGTGAAATAGTTTTCACTCGTCCTGTAATGTAATTCGACGAATTCTAGGCATTCGAGGCCTTGGCTTAGTGTACTGCGCACTGTATCCGCAAATGGTTAACCATTTAGTTACCCTCGATGCTATTAAACTCGTCGCTATCAGCAGTAAAGATAAATTCCTTGCATCACTAGGTGCTTCGTTAGAGTAGTATGCGACGTTCGACAAAAAAGAGAAAAGTCCAAACAGTTACCCTTTTCGTGATTGCTCTCAAAGTTTAATGGACAGTTCAAGCGGTTCATTAACCTATGAGTCTGCTGCAGTTCTAATGAAGAGAGGATGTCAGCCTGATCCTGATAATGCCGAAAGGTTCTTCTACACGAGAGATAAACGTGTCCAAGTGATATGTATACTTATGTCAACTACAAATTATGTGAAAGCAGTGTCGACCAAAATAACCGGAAATGTTAAGATTATTAAAGGTAAAGGCGGGCCGTTATATGAGCGGCAGAAATTCTACGATGAATTTTTAGACATCTACAAGAAACATTGTCATAGATTTGAATATGTGAAAGTCGAAGGGACTCATCATATTTATCTGAATAATCCTGAGAACGTCGCATCTCACATAATCAACTTCATCAACTAACCTAACAAGAGCTCGTTATGAGTTTTCGAACGAAGGTTCTCTTTTTGTGTATTTATATTTATGTAAGTGAATAAGTAATTGACAAGTTAATGATATATTCCATTATGTCTTATAATACCAACAGACATTATGTCCAGAAGAACGTTGTACAGGGTGACTCCCATTCACCAATAGACCACATTAGTAGGTCGTATGACCGATGCAAACTGCAATGTAGGCCTTGACTCCAACATGCATGCGGTTATAAAGATACTGGATGTCTTCTTGAACATCATGGAGCATGCACAATTAACGACAAGTCTGGAAATCGGGCTGATCTGGGGAAGTATTGCCACAGGGCAGTGTGTGGACGGGCATTATCCCGCTGGAAAAACATGTTGCAAAAGAACAGGCTCCACAATGCAGTTCAATGCTCCATCCACAAACACTGAAGCATAGATCCCACATATGTGTAAACTCTGCAGAACGTAACAGCGGAGCGTAAAATCGTAACGTCACACCCCTACCTAGCGCTCCTCATCAAGCTCAAGAACGGCGCAAAGCCTGCGGAGCGGAGAGTTGAACTGCGTTCAACTTTCTGTGCTTTTCGTGGCTTATGCGGAGCGTCTGGACAGTAGGAAACTAATGATGTCATCCCATAATACATTGCGAGTGGTTCACCTCTCCCTTGGTTCACCCTGCTCATCGTGGTGCCATCATAAAACAACAACAAAAAAAGCAGAAGCGACAATCGATGGTAACATAGTAGGAACGGACATGGAAACATCGAAAACCGTCACCGTGGAAGGTAAAATTGCTGCCATGATTGAAAAAGGAGGCAGAGATTCGTGAGCGACATTGAATTTCTTGTAGGGGAGATAAGAAAACATCCTTTCTTCTACGATAAGCGTCGCAAACAATTTAAGGACGTTGATTTGAAAAGGGCCACGTGGGAAACCATTATCCATAATTTATTGAATAAAGTTTGTAGTCCCCCCTCCCCCGGCAATGATAGTTGAGGGTAGCGATGTCAGCCAAGGAGCACGAAGTATGTTACAAAGCTTCCAAAAACTATCACCCAGGCGGTGCTGCATGCTGCAGTTTCTGACGCGCAATGCCACCAACGTGGGGCCACTCGCACGCACAACGGAACTGAACGGAACATAAAAAGTACGAATGTAATGTGACAAGTTGTTACAGTCCGCTCTTACGTTCCACAGAGTTTATGTAGTGTGATCGAGAGTTGTAACTGATCGCACCCACCACCATTATGCCAGGGATTGATCTGTGTCCCGTGAATGGAGGCACTGTTTGAAAATGGTGCTCTGTTGCTCTTCCCCCACATGCACACGTCCCTCACTTTGTACACGCAGAATCTGCTCTCACTGCAACCACTTAGCACGGTGTTCTTGCAGAAGTGGGAGTCTACCTAGAGGAGTCCTGCAGCTAACAAATGGCTAACAATAATCTGCCTTTACAAAGATGGTGCCACTCCGGCACTTATCTATGCTTAAAGCTTCTCATACGATATGACAGTCTTGGAGTGGGTCAATAGTGCATGGGCATCCAGAAGCAGCTCTATGTGAGTGCGTTCCTTCAGTAAACCACTGCTGATAACATTGAACCGCAATATGCTTATGAGACCATCCAGCCTCTCGAAGTCCCACAATGCGACCTCTGTCAAACTCCGTGAGTTGTTGCACAGGAGCAGGGCGGAGTGTGTGTGAGGCATTGCAGTTGTGGTGACCACACATACGTCAACTGTTCCAGTACAATGCGGATGCCAAGCTGACGATTTCGTGCAAATCTGGTCGGAAAAATTCTTCGCCAGCAGGCGCATGGGAACCACCCTGTACAAAATTCTGGATGAATCATCTTGCTAGTTTAATTATTTCTTGTATGCCGCCAGTGCTGCATGTGTGCAAAATTTCAAATAAATCGACCCATTGCTTCTATGTGGTGCATTTTTTTGCCAGCAGTGTATAATGCGAGCTCTTGTAAAATGCGTTCCCCTTTTTTTTCACTTGTCAATAACTTTTGAGAAATAAAATATGCAAGAATATACGGAAAAATTTTATTTTTTACGATTTTTAAAATACATAATCTGGATCTTTACAATTAACGGCCGGTTGCAACAAGCTCATTTAAAACGAACTCTTTGTTAAAGTGCCAGTTAAAGTTCATTGCGTTGCACCAAGCGAAGTTAGGACTTAACCAGACGTTAAGTAGCAGTTTAACTTAAATGCTCGATGACCACGATTTAAATCCATGGTTAGCGAAAGCATGGTTTTTAGAGGTTAGTGATTAGTCAAATCCTCCTCAAAAAGCTATTAGCGCCAAAGGATACCACCAGATGGCATTGAAGGGCACTAGTAGTCTTATTTTTAATATATGTAGAAGCTGAATTAAAGCAATATTTTTTATTTTTTAAAATTTTATTTAAATTTAAATAATCAAAAAAATAAACTTAGGGAATATAAAATACAGAAGACAATCTTGCAATTCAGAGTAATTTTTAATGTCCACGAATATTTTTTTGTCATTACAATTTAGATAAAACATCTTATATTTAATTATTAATAAATATATTTTTTAAAATTATAAAAAAATTGTAATTGTTGAATAATAATTTTTAACTTAATATAATAAGAAAATGTAAAAGAGTAAACAAAGTAGAAAATGAAAAGCATAAAACAATTAACACCAATAGAGTCATCACCAAATTAATAAAATTTCTAGCTATTTTTATATACATCATAGTTTTTTTTTAGTTAACTCATAAAAAATTTACTGAAATAGAAGATTCACCTATGAGAGTCCATTATGTTTCATCTATCATCACAAACATTTATATAAAACATATGGAATACTAATAATAAAATAATGGTTCACTCCACTTTGGCCCCGTCCACTATCGCCCCCTCCACTTTTACCCCTTCCACACTCGCCCCCTGCAAAACTACTTTTAAGACCCACACTCATAAAAAAACCCTGCAGAGAGGTTATCAAGTCAAATAAAAAACTAAGAAAATTAGAATACTTTCTTAACCTAACCCACGAAATTCTCCTTTTATTTAAATTAAAGCTTTTCTAAAATCTAAATTATATTAAAAGAAATAATAGAGTTTAGAAAATAAAAAAACAAACGCAAACAATGTTTTAAAAACAAGAAAAAGATGATTTATTAATACATTTTTCTTAAACGTCTGTTATGTGTAACAAACATAAGTACATTACACATAATATAACATATAATATTTATTAAATCATTAATGTTTCATTCATTTAAAATTCCATGGTTCGCACAGTAGTCGTTAGCCTGATTATTATAGGCCCACGGTTTTCAAAAATTTTTGAACAAGTACCATCCCACAAGGACAGTAAACTGAAGTACCACTGTCAATGAATCCTTAACAAACGTTTGTGCTGTTTTGAAGAAAAATCAATCTATATTTACAATATTTATGACGTTATAGTGATACTACACTAATTAAAGAAGGTGTAAAACCACTAGTGGTGGGCGATTCCCGATTCCGAAACTCGATTTCTCGATTCCTCATAAAACCAAATAATCAATGAATCTATCTTATTTTACCTGCTTCACAATACATTGTTATAATATTTCTGCTTCACAACATGTTTGTTATTGTTTGTTATTAAATAAAACTTCATGACTGGCTTCTTCTGTATGTCTTTTTTGCTAGTCTTTTAACCACGGAAATAAATTACAATAAACAGATTTAATTTTAATATATTTAAAAATAGATTCAATTCTTCGCAATAATCGATTCTGACCCTCTCAAATACGATTCAATTTTGAGGGAATCGCCTACCACTAAAAACCACTTAAAACAATTGGGCGATTATTCGTGAAAAACATTGCTTGAAATACTATCACAGTTTGAAACGCTGGCTATGTTGTATTCAAGTTACCTGCGTATAGCCTTAGCCTCTCTTCTGCGCCTTGATAAAATATACAGGGCGAAAGTGAAATTACCATATAATGGCGCCAGGGCGAAAGTGGAACAGGCAAAAATTTAAGGGGCGAAAGTGGAGGACAGCGATGGGCGACCATCAGTGAGACACGATCTTTACCCCCCCCCCCCCCACGGCTGCTGCAACCATCATACAGCAATCGTTAATCCAGGTCCATTCAGGAACCCAAACTTGTCGGCCTCTGACCATACAGGCCATGATGGACGTATTAGATTATAATATACAAATTAAAAAAAAAAATTGTTGCAAATTATGTGAACTATTCTTGTTCCAGTCGTACGTGAATTTGCTACAGAGTGGAGTTGATTGGACGCGAACGTCAAAATTTGGCCTATATTGAGATTTTTTTTGATTTCTGCCCCCTTTAAAATCGATTTTCAAAACCAACGAATGCTCCCTTATTAAATAGGTCTTTTACATCTTTGTGCGCAGTTTTAAAGCTCTCTACATTTCCGCATTGGAGTTAGGTAACAAAAACGCAAAACGAGGGGAGGGCAATCTTTCGGCCTTCCTGGTTCCCCTCCCAAGGAGAAAAACCCAGAAACAGGTTTTTTTGGAAATATCCCCGAGAAGCGTATGACGTGCGTATTACGTGTACATTACGTCATCGCTATATGCGGGGCTACAACTCGGTGAAAATAAGCACGTCGTTTCAATTAGTTTCAGATACATCAATGTGATTCCTAGGATGCAGGATAAAATACAACCGGACGAAAAGCCACAAAGCCTCAGCATCTTTTAAAATAAAATCAATAGATATGAATGAGGCAGGTCTATATTTTAACGAAGATTCATTTATGTTTTAAATTTTTGCAATGCTTCTTCAATGAGCTATAATTTCAATCTCTATTTTCATAGATTATTATACAGTTTGATTCAAAAAAAATTTCACCCTTCCAAGTTTAAATAGGTGAATTGACTTTTAGGCTCACTCTATAAATTTACATTAAAGTTATTATGGATTTTATTAAATTTTATAACTATGGCTCGGATTTAAGGTGGAAAAGTTTTGTTAAAAAAGGTGGGTAAAAAGCTTGGGAAATAAGGAGAAAATGTGGGGAGAAATACAGTACAAGGAAATACAATGCAAGGAGGTAATAATAAAAAGCCAAAGCAAAACGTTTTCCTTTATTTAATAGTGAAGTGAAACATGAGTATATCTGTATATAAAAAAACAACAACAAATATACAAATACCATGACTAATATTTAATTATTAAAAAGAAAAGGAGAAAGAGGTCTGATATATTTTATATTACACATTTCTATGTTTTCGAATAACTTGATCTCTCTGTTAGGGACGATGTCCGAATAAAATGCCACAGGACAAAATGCAACAGATGAAAACCAACAAAGTCTCAAGATTGAGTATTATAAAACAAAATCAATAAATATGAATGAGGCAGGTCTACATTTTAACAATTATTTTATTTCAGTTATGATTTTCTTTAACATGAGACTTTTGTATTAATATCATCTCATGTTTAATAGATCCTGAGACTTTGTTGCTATTCGTCTGGTTGCATTTTGTCCTGTGGTATTAGGGATAGAAATTACACTCCAAAAATTCTATGATTCTTTCAAAGTCTTTATCCATGCTCCATTTTCACTATAAATGAAATAAAATTGTTTAATTGTAGACCGGCCTCATTCATGTATATTACTTTTGTTTTATAAATAAGACCCCGAGATTTTGTCTGATTCCCGATATAAAGTGATCTGCACAAATAACAGCGTACTTTGAAGGACTTTTTTGCGCCACATTTTCCCTATTCCATCGTTAACTTGGAATGATCATTTCTTATCATTATTTAAATTGTGGTTTGTACAAAATACCACAACCCAACTTTTCTGCATATTAGCATGTTGAAAACTACGCGTTCTTTTCACCGAGTATGCTGACGTCGCGTTCACGTGACCAGCAAAGTACCCGGATTCTGCACGTTATCAATAAACAGATTTAATTTTAATATTTTTAAAAATAGATTCAATTTTTCGAAATAATCGATTAATCGATTCTGACCCTCTCAGATACGATTCAATTTTTCAGGGAATCGCCTACCACTAAAAACCATATAAAACAATTGGGGGATTATTCGTGAAAAACATTGCTTGAAGTACCATCACAGTTTGAAACCCTGGCTATGTTGTATTCAAGTTACCTGCGTATAGCCTTAGCCGCTTTTCTGCGCCTTGATAAAATACACAGGGCGAAAGTGAAATTACCATATAATGGCGCCGGGGCAAAAGTGCAACGGGCAAAAATTTAAGGGGCGAATGTGGAGGGGGCCAAAGTGGAGGACAGCAAAATAACAACACAGATAATGAGATGTTGAGATGACATCCCACCAGTAAGTCTATACCAGGGGTGGGCAACCTACGGCCCGC
>JAHWFO010057657.1:0-34594 GCA_023313115.1 Rhysida immarginata | reverse complement strand
CGGCAATAGATAAGGATTTCAAAGGATTTGTGATGTATGTGAAGGGTGTCATAACAATGGCATTGGTTGAATTTGAGGGTCTGTTTGGGTCTAAAAACTTGTTTATTTAGGCACATCATTTTCATGTTGCTTTGCTCTCAGATTTTGTTGAAGTGTATTAAAATAAATATCCATTTTCTGATGTACATTAAAATACTGAGCTTTTAAAATCTCGTTCTTTTGCGATTTCTATTGTATGTCACGATTTTTTTCTCTACCAAAATAAACCCAAGCCTGTTTAGCATTGCTAGGATCATATGGTAGTGTCACAGGTAGATTCTGCGTTTGTGCATGAAGGAGTCTTTAATATTCGTGATAACATACTTTAGCATGTTCATAACTAATACTCAGGGGTTGCGTGGTCGCCTCTGATGCCCGAGGACGCGGGTTCGACCCCGGCCGAGGCGACGAGGATTTTTTTCAGGGGGAAAATCCTGAGATCACGCACTTCCTTCGGAAGGGAAGTAAACCCGTTGGTCCCGTGTAGTCGTTTGCCGGCTGCACGTTAAAGAACCCTTGCGAGGCAAAATTTGCGGCCCCTATAACGCCGTCCTGAAATGACCATGGCAGTTGAAAAGGACGTTAATACTAAACAAACCAAACCAATCATAACTAATAATTGTAATGAAACTCAGCACAGCCTCCTAGCAAAAGGGAAAGAATGATACCCCTTCCATAATAATTCAGGTAAATCTTCTTAATGAAATTTTTTTCTGGACCAAATTCCATCTTCTTCTAATGATGTCTATTTGTAGTGTCCTGGTGAATTTATGATGCAGTATATTATGACAGATCTAACACGTAGCTTTGACTTAAGAATTACATGCTGCATTCTTAATTCCCTACGTCTTGAGTCCAAGTGTTACAAAGCTAATAGAAGATGGTGATGCTTTACAACCAGAGGAATCATTGTAGAATGCACCCTATGCATGTTAAATTCAAAAATGATTGTTGACCGTTTAAAGCACGATTTATTTGAATAGATTTTGATCATTTTTTCATGAGGATATATAAGAATCCAAAATCTCGGAATATCAGGGCAACTCTGAGTTGAAACAAGTGGCAAATAACTATGTATTTCCTGTATGGCGTTGTTATAAGTTTAGATGAGTAAACACGTGAACCTCTTTTGTTATGCCAGGGTTTGAATCTGAACCCTGTCTCTCAGTGATTTTAGCAGAAAGAATAACTGGGTATTTAATCTTACATTACAGATGATTTATGAATGGGTGAAGAGGTTCTGAGTTATTAATAGCAAGGGGAAATTGAGATGGTGGATGTAATGCATGTATATTTTCTCAAAAGTTTCATAAATTTTCACTTCATAAATAAATTGTCTATAATAAATAAGGCCGCCCCATGAATGCGTTCATAGATCAGCTTTTCATCAGGTAGTCCAGCATAAAACGTACTGTTGGGTATATTCAAATTTTTGACAGCAGGACGGATTGAATCCTATAACAGTAAATTATTTCTGATGGTGGAGGGTCCATCACTTCATCTCTAAAATATAATATTTGAGATATCTAGCTGGATTTACCAATTCCTGTACTACCCACAAGAAGAGCCAAGAGGTATTGTGTAAATTATACAGATGTATTTATTTCCATGATGGGACTACGAGGCCAAGATGGAGAAATTTCCTCAATGGTTTACATGATGGAATTTGAGTGTTAAATGACACAATTCTTCTTTTGAACAGAATTTATTTCAATATACATGTCACAAGCATAATCTCGGTGAAGCTGCAAAATGGACAGTTTTTGTAACAATGGAATTTATCTGTGGGTAGTTTTCATTGAGGCAGAATTCATTGGCGAACCATTTTTGTCATAATGGAATATCACGATTGACAGTTTGATCTTACGTAATTCCATTCAAAATAAATTTGACCTTACATTTTTAAAAAAATATCTACAAGCTTTATCTTTACACGCATTTTATTTTGAGGATAAATTATATATTTTTGCCACTCTTATTATTAACTCTATAATGCATTATATTTAAAATTTTCTCATAACCATTCGTACAAAGCAGTGCAATCAAAAACGATAATATACAGGTACTACAAAGACGTAATTTTGGTCTTTTCAATATGATGGGTGAGTTTGAGTTTGAAAAAGCATTGTCATTGATTGTCCGCCATGTGTTACGGTCATTTGCCTAATGTGCACATAGCCCGGGTGTTTGACTCGAGCCATTGGCTGGACTGGGGAAGATGTGCATCAACGGATTCATTTTTAATTGCATCCTTGGACTGGAAGATGCCTAGGGCTATGAATGCAAACCACCACCCCTGATTAACAAAAAAATATGTCTATGCATCATAGATTAGTTTATTTGGAAAGACACTCAATTTCAGAGCTTTGTTCATTCACTCTAGAGCCTGCATTCACACAGCACACACGAGTAAAAAAGGTTTTGATCAATGTCTCTGTAATTGATCATCGACTCTTTTTACAATGTCACCAGTCGTACAAAAAAGTCCTATTGTACTTCTTTACCTGTATATTATTGTTTTTGATTTGGCTGCATTGAATGAATGTTCATAATGAATTTTTAAAAATAATACATTATGGAGTTAATAACAACAGCGACAGAAGAATATATAATTTAACCTTAAAATAAAACACGATTATGAAAAAAGTATAGATGTATTTTTAAAAAGATATACAGGTCATATTTACTTTGAGTGAAATCAATCACAAGGCATCAATCAGAGAAACGAGATTTGCCTATGTGATATTGCAAAGATTAAAATGTCTGCCAATAAATTCAGCGATGCCAAAAACTGTCTGATAATTTCCACCATGACAAAAACCATCCACCATAAAATTCCATCACGAAAAAAACTCTTCAAAAAGTGATACAGAAACAAGAAATATTTATTGCGTAACGCGTTTCAAATATCTTCATCATCGGAGGCTATCCTGTTACAAAACTGAAGCTCAGTAAGCATGTTCCCCACATAATAATAGAGATAGCAGACCTAGTCGAGCACTTCTCAAAGTGCTGACCTATTGTGAGCTCTTCCGCCCTTCTGTTCGTCTTCCAATCTAATCAGGTAATCAATGATTCATCCCTTTCAAATGAAGTTTGGCCATTAAGAAGGAGGACAACACTGCAGTGGTTTTGTCTTCTAAACTTCATTTCTCAGTATCATCATATCCGAGATTTCTCTGCAGAATGTGGAGAAACTGTGTATTCATAACGTGATTGAAGAGGACGCAATATCTCTATATAGGAGATCTGTTGTGGACGACACGCTTATCAAATTGGATACGAGGATTTGCTCAGAAGATGCATTACTGCCACTGTTCAATGCTGTGCACCCCAAAGTACAGTATACAATGGAAGTGGAAGATAATTATGGGATCAATTTCCTTTTTTTCAGGGAAGAGCAGAGAGTCTCACCATCTATATATATAGAAAAAATTCAACGACTGCCAACATCATCCCATTTGATTCTTTCCACCCAAGTACACATGTAAGCTCGACATGTTTTTCAGAGGGCCGTAATTTACCCCATAGATGATAAGGCTCGAAAGTGCTGTATGAGATATCTACAGTGTTCGAATTGGCCAGAATCAACCAGTTCCTAAGAAGATTTACATACTCCAGGATGTAATCAAAGAAGAACACAGTCAAGGGTTGGGCAGGAACCAGAAACCAAGTAACTTTGCCACCTTCACATGTACTAGGCAGATCATATGCCAGGTTTAGAAACTTATCCAGATACAGGATTTAGGCATAGCGTTCTGCATTTCCTACAAGATGAAGTAGATTTTAAACCCAATCCGGAAAGATGACAGCGTGGGTGAATTCCAACGTGCAGGTGTGTACAGGCTTCGGAATACAGACTGTGAGTCGGTCTATTTGGGGTCGAGGTCCAGGTCGTTCCTAGAGAGATTCAAGGAACACCTTCAGGCTTGGGGAAATAGAGATGGTAAGTCATAAGCCTAAGCAGACCACCTCATAAGTACCACGGATCGCATGCTGAGGATGGAGGAATGCATGAAGATCCTGTGGAAGGGGCGGGATGGAAGCAAAACTCTCCTTAAAGAAGAAATGGAGATTAGAAGACACCACCAGTGCAGCGGTATCATCCTTCTTAACGGCCAAATCTCATTTGAAAGGGATGGTATCATTGATTACCTGATTAGATTGGAAGCAGAACAGAAGAGTATAAGAGCACCCCAATAAGTTCAACGGGCATCAAGCCTTCACGAATAAAGAGATCCATTTCAGTAAGATTGGTTTGTATATCCAAGATGTAAGACAGACTTTACTAAAACTAATGTACCAACCCTCTGTGCATTTAAAATGAAAACATTTGTGAGGCGTGAGATTGATGTTGTAAAAAAACTGTTCTTTCAGAGGAAGCAGTTTGATGAATGCCTTGACAACGTCTCTACGACTATTGTAATGCCTATTGGGAATTTTTAACACACGTTTTTCTAGGATGTCCGGGGGAGATTGAAAAATATAATACAACTGGTGTACGAGGGGAGATCATAAAGTAAGTTGCACTTCCACGGTATGGCCATTTATTACACCACCTATACAAAAGCAACACGGCTCTAGCAGAATACAATGTAGGTTCACTTTTCCATATAGTCCCCAAGAGACCCTAAACATTTATCCGAATGATCAACCAACTTTTTGATTCCGGATGCATAGAAATCTCTTCCAGCGTTTTGTAACCACACGGTGACAGCCGCTTTCAGCTCCTCATCGTTTCGAAATCGTTGTCCATCGAGTTCCGTTTTGAGCTTACCAAAAATATGAAAGTCGCCTGGTGCTCACTAAGTCGGGACTGTATGGAGGATGTTGCCAAACCTCCCACTTGAATCACTGCAGCAGTTCGCGCGTTTGGCCGGCCTTGTGAGGTGTTGCGTAATCGTGCAAGAAAATCACACCAGCGCTCAATTTTCACAGTTTTATGCGCTGATTCTCTCTAATGATCGCATCCACACGGTCAACATTTGCAATGGTACGGGACGTTGCGGGCCTGCCTACGCGATCTTTGTCTGAGATATCCGTGCGTCCTGCTTCAAATTGTTGACACTACTTTACAATTCCTTGCCGGGAAATTGCACGCTCTCCATATACAGCAGTGATTTCACGATGAATGTCTGTGCAATTCACGCGTTTGGCCCATAGAAATCGGATTGCTGCTCGCACCTCAAGTTTGGAGTGGACATCCAGTTGACGTGCCATTGCTTTTAGCCCAGTAATCACACAAAACGCGACGGGAAACCACAGCAACCGTCTTATTCGACGTCTGCGCAGTTAATGTCCCTTTCTCCGCTTTGCCCAAGATTGCGACACACAGCACGCTCCTGCGGCGATGCAACTTACTTTTTGATCTCCCCTCGTATCTATTGCTTGTGACATTTAAGGGAATAGTCAAGGGGGTCTATAGTTCTATATTAAGAAACCCATCAGGTGTTAAACTGATATAAACAAGGGCAAGGAATTTATGAACTGCTTAGGGTAGCCAGTAAACTTTACAAAATCATCAACGAGCTTTGTTTCAATCCCAGCTCCCTAAAATGATTTTTACAAAATCAATGACTTAAACCTTGCTTTGCAATTCAGAATTCTTAAATGCTACAACTTTTTGGTACAGAGGAGCCATCTCAGAAAATCTTAACATAACAGAAAAATCTGAAACCCACTTAAATGGCGATTTCTTAATTGGAGTTAGAGACATACACTCCTGAAAGAAAATGTTCTGGGTATATTAAAAAGTGTCTTTATAAACAGAGGTAAACTCAAGGTAAAGTTTTGGTCTAACGCAGTGTTATAGTAAAAGAGAAAATCTTTGAAATAGAATTACAAAAGCAATTCGACTTCAAGTATGAAGACTTGAGTGTCGGAATTCTGATGGGTGGTACAATGTTGAGTTCGATTTGTTCTTCAATAAGATTGTCCTTAAGCCTGATTTTAAAAATATTGTATATATCTGTAATATTTTTGAAGAGGGCTAAGAAATGCCTTTCTATTAACCCATTCCCATTGTGCTTGGAAATGCAGCGTTCGTAGCATTCACAAAATAATCAGTCATATTGATCTAGCTTTTCTCTCCTGTAGATGAATTTGAAGGTATGTAATAATGAAATCTGATTCTTTGTACATGGTGATGAATCACAAACAAAATGACATGCTACGCTTTTTGTCAAAGTTTTAATAGATTACCCACCCATACCAAATTCTTCTGCTGTCTGAGTGACCCTGCCATTTCAGAAAAGCTTCCCACACTCCCTGCCTCATCTGCCATCTAATAATCTTCTCGGTAAACAGTTTCGGTTTTTTCACACGTTGTAACTCGTCTTCATAAAATATATGTGAAAACTCGTCACCATCCAAATCTTTAATTCAATAAATGATTTTTGAATACTCGAACACCTCCTTTGTCCTGTTTAGTAGGAATACGTCAAACAAACTTATGGAATATATTTTTCACTCACGACATACGAAAAGGATCTCCAATTTGCAACTTTGGAGTTGTCTGTGGCACTAATGTATAATATCCACGCAGTTTCAACCACAAAGTAGTCGCGTCTGATTGAGCCTACATAGCGATCTAAGAACGTGGTTGCTGTTGTAGTACGGGATCCAGTAAGATATCGATGTTCCTGCATTTGTTGGTAACTTCGGTAAAACTACATACTCATTTTTAAGATTTGGTCAAATCTTTCCATCATTACGGCTTTCAAACTCAATTCTATTGCAAAGAAATGAATGTCGAGTTGTATAAAATAATCTTGAACACGTTTATTTAATAGTTTCTTCAATTTTCACTTTTTGAGACATGCATCTATCTATGAAAATTTTTTGAAAGGCTTTCACTTCCTGAAGGTGGACAATCCATGTGTATCGAGAGAAAATATCAATGCAGGTAAAGAGAAATTTATTCCCATCACTATGATTTAACAGATTGAGTAGGTCAACCATGACCATTAGACGTTAAGAAGGACCATTAGACATTGCATGAATGGAGAAAAAGAGCACACTTGAGAATGTGATTGTAATAATGTCGAACAGATTTAAGTTGTGTATAACCCCTCACACTAGGTAGCTAATCACGTATCTCTTTTGAAAATGATTGTTTGTGTAGCTAAGTAATGTACACCTACAAATGCTGCTGAATCTCGAGGATTGAAACATGCTTCATCCATGTCAAACAATTTAAATCATTTTTATAGTGCAACAGTATTTATAAATTTGTTGAGTTTAGTCAACTGCAGACCTCATCATGAGGGCACAGACAGCCACAATTCAATTGAGACAATGCAACAATTTTTTAAAATTATTTGAAAATTAAAATACAAACGCAGTGCCTTAAAAAAGCAATTATTTTGAGAAATAGGTGAAGATTATTGGAAAATAGCTCAGTGCCCTAAAACAAAGAAAATTAGTAATTAAACAAAAACATTACAACGGCCCAACATAATTAACTTTTCTTAAAGCAGTAGGTATATGAAGCAGCTCAGTAGAATAGTATAGGGGAGCAAAGAACTTGAGACCCTTTTCACGGAGAGCCGGTACCATGATATCTAGCCAAGACCATGCCCCTCCCCAATTATCAAACTACATACAAATTCAAAATTAATAAAACTAAACACAAAAGACCACACCTAAAACGACCACACCCTTAAGAACTACACACATAAAATCAACCCCAAAAGGACCTTTCTCGAAGCAAACACACCTGAAAGGTACACACCCGAATAACCACACTCGAAAAAACGACACCTTAGGACCCAAAAATTAGAAAAGTCAAAGAACACTGGTGAATTAGTGGAACGCAGGTCATGGACTTGTGTCGTCTGATTGGTTTTAGAGGTAAAAAAGCAGCAAATTATCAGATTTCAAAATAAATTAATAATAGAAAGTGGTGCAATCTGATTTTTTAGAGAATAGAAAAACAAAACAAAAAATATTTCGATACATTTAACAAATCAATTAAATATGCAATGACAAACTCAACCATCATAATCAATCAAATGCAGCTATGTTGAGATTTCTGAGCGTATCCGAAAGGTTCTTATATATTTCTAAAATATCTAGAAATAAATTTTTTTTGTAGCTATAAAGCCTTATCCTTTTTGGCGACATGAATCAGTCTGAGCTCATGCAGACCCTTAATTTTGGATGAGGCTGAAGTGCTTTTTTGTTTGAGTCTGGAGTTTTTCTTATTTTGGCCTAAATATTCCATATTGCTTTGAATTTGTCTGCATTGAATTTCTATTACAACCGTATTATGTAATGTGCCCATCTTATCACTGGCATAGCCAAGAAGGTTGTTAATGATATGGATGATTCTACATGCCATGTTGATGTTCGTCAAAGACTTTTTTGAGAGTTTCTGTATAAGGAAAGCAAATGCAAGTTTTTTTCACACATTCAATTAACTGACTAACAAGTACGATAAAAACCTAATAATTAATACAAGAGACCTGAAACTGGTACATAAATTCAGCAGCAATGAGAATGTATGTTAGCAGAAAAAATTTTCAGTTAGTTCAAATGGTTCTAATTCATTGATATTATTTACCTAATTGCTAGAAGAAATTTCATATTAACAAAACATGAATAAATAGGTCCTTTATCTTTTAAAGCATGCAATATGATCACAACTGTGGACGACAAGAAAGTGACACACCAGTGCTGAAAAGTGACTTGACCATTTTAGTGAGCAATATTTATTCTTATAATCTATATAGTTCGAGGTTTTTTTACTGCTATTAGATATATGAAATATGGAGGCTTTTCAGTACATTAATGAAATTTACTTCACAACTAGTTTTTCTAGGTAATGGAATTTACTTCACAGATTGAAATATCTTGAAAATGAAAAACATTGTCTCACAAATGGAGAACAAACGTTTCTACCTCAAAAAAGAGAGAATCGAGCATTCTCTGATATAACAAATGCCATTTCCAACATAAGAGGATTAAATTTAGGGTGTCAGAGCAGAATGGGGTTCAAGCCCGAGTGAGTGAGAGAGAGAGTTCCTGGCAGATGAAGAGAGACAGCCGAAGAAGACAGTCGAAAAGCTTTTGTCGTCATTATGCAATGGAAGAGAAAGCAAGAGAAGCACGGCAGACTTAGTTGTTAGCAAGAGGGATGAAGCATTGGAGGAAAGAATGCTCAACATTTTGACAAGAGATGAGCAGCTGGAAAATAGCGTTGCTCAATCAGGGATGGAATCATTTACAACTGTTAGCCTGTAGGGCCACCTTTACAAATCAACTAGAACAGGTTACTTAGTGAGAAGGGATAGTGTATAGGAGTGTATGCTACTCCTAATTAATTAATTTTCTAATACTCAATAGAAGTCAATGAGTAGACGTAAATGATGCCCATTTATTAATAAAAAGAAACAATACTAAATAACGAACACCTATTTATATTATGCATGGATTATAACTTCTATCTCTGTAGATACAACTAAGGGTTGTATTATTTCTTAACAGTTTCTAACTTTTTTTCTCGTTTACAAAATCACATTACAGAAATCTCGGGCATCACTTATAGTATAAGAGAAGAATTAAATTTCTCTCCTGGATAAAACTCAATTATACAAATTTCATGACCTACAAGTTTCACGTCCAGCACGCGCTCAGATAAACTTCTAGCCACGAGAGGTCCTCAATGTGCCAGTTTGAATTTCAACATTGGTGGGATTCAAATTGATTCACTGCACGGACATGCTAGAAACTAGGAATGTGGAAAAAGAATGGGCAAGGGAATTCCAATGATTTCGTCCATCGATACCGAACCCGGATCTTCCATCGAATGAAACCGCAAGGTGGATGACGAAACCGAGAATGGCAACACGGGAAACACGCAAGAAGAGCCAATCAGGGAAGAGCGGGAGATTCGTCATGATGGATTGAAAAATCAGGGCATTCGTTCTAATGAAGCCAGTGGATCAAAATCGAGAGAAGTCTCTCGAGGAAGGCAGAAGGCAGCTCAGCGTAGCAGAACGGTTCTGGCAATAAGGAGAAGAAAGGAAGGCAGCGGAAATTTAATTCTGACAAGGTTAGCTTCCCTGCGCTCGACAGACGGGAGCGTGGCGACAGCGGCATCGAACGAAAGAGCGCCCGCCATTGCGAATTTGCCAGCATGGCAAGATGACAGCCAAAGCAAGAGCAAGCCAAATCCTGCCAGTTCTGCAAATACTCCATGTTTACCGGCTTGGAAATTAGAACATAGAAAACTTATACTGGTAAGTGCCCACTTTCAATTAGGCATTATTATTCAGTTAGCAAAACGATGTTTTCCGGAGCTCAGGTACAGTGAGCTACGAATTCATTCGCGGGTGCAAGGGGAGTGGTCTTTTAGTATAGAAGCTTACCTTGAACTGTTTCTCGGCTTTATCTTACTAAATAATTGCGTTCCTGGCAATTGGTGAAATTTAGTGTTTGCATGCCCCGTTCTTCATAGGACCGAAGTTGTTAATGAAATTTACTAGCTTTTTATATTGTCGACTGTAATGCCTAATGTTTTATCCTTTTTTTGCTTCAGTGCCTGAATGGTATAATGCCTACTGTTTAACAATGTTCATAAACCTGGTCATTCGGATATATGTGAAATCTACCTGAGGGTTATTCGTGAATTTTATTTAAGTGGTTTCATTAATATCAGTGTTCAAACGAAGGTGTTTTAATGTCAGTTCCGATAAGTTAGATGATTATGTGTAACGGAATTTGTCTTGACTTTAATGGAATTTTCATTGGCTAATTGTGTCCTACTCCAAGTAGTTAGGTGAAATATAATCCTTTTTGTGTCATTATCCCTTTAAAGACCTTAACTTTACATGATATCAAAACAATATTACCTCTTCGTATGTGTACTGAAAGCCTGTATCTTTAATTTAAACTGAGAGATAGTTTATTTAAATTCAGGAAAGTCTTGTAGAATGAAAGTCTTAGGTTAATTGAATTTAGAATAGAAAAGTGAAGTGTGCATTATCAACTGATCACCTGCACTTTGCGGTTCTCTGAATCCATGCCAACCCAGCGAAATACTAGGTTCAGCAAACTTGGCGCATCAAATGGGGGGCATTGGAGGTTAGAGCTGTGAAGAAGACCTTTGCAGATAACATATCTTCAAGTTTCAAAGAACTAGCCAGTGATCGTGGTACTGTTGAAGAGGAGTGGCAGTTGTTTAAAACTGCTGTAATTACTTCAGCTGCATTGTGCTGTGGTCGTAAGTGGCCGAGTTTGGCGCAGGGTGGTGAGAAAAGGAGTGCGTCGTGGAACGGTGAAGTCCAAGAAGCTGTCAAGGCAAAGAAGGAAGCCTATTTGCTATGGCTTGCAAATAAGTCAATTTCGAGTCTAGTGATGTACACTGAGGCGCGAAAAGCAGCAGCAAAGACAGTATCAACAGCTAAAGCGAATGCCTAAGAGAAGTTCGGAAAGAAATTGGAGGCAGACTATGGTTCGGCAAACAAGGTGTTCTGGCAGACCATGTGCTGCCTCCATGGAAAGAAGTCTCTTTCTTCACAAACTATTAACAGTTCAGATGGGAGGCTTCTGAAAACGGAGGAGAGCGTATTGCATAGGTAGAAAGAATACTTTGCATCTCTTCTTAATCCGGTGACCACAACATACAAGGTGCACCTTGGAGCATACAAGGTGCACCTTGGAGCGGAGAATAGTCACGGTAGTATCACTGAAACAAGTCAGATGGGATGATGAAGTCCCTGAAGACTGGCAAAGCTGCAGGTGATGATGAAATCGGGTCCGAGATGTTAAAGGCCTTAAATCAGGATGGTATGTTCTGGCTGACTCGAGTGTGTCAGGCTGCTTGGGTTTTTGGACAGGCCCCTAAGCAATGGCAGACAGGAATTGTGATCCCTATCTTCAAAAAGGGAGATCGGAGAGATTGCAACAACTATCGAGGCATCTCTTTCCTCAGCATTCCTGGGAAGTTTACCCTAAGTGTCTGGAGAAGAGAATTCGGGAAATAGTCGACTCCAAACTGTCAGGAAAGCAGTGTGGTTTCCGACCTGGCCGAAGCACGACAGATCACATCTTTGCTCTAAGGCAAATCTTTGAGAAATCCTGGGAGTATGCAAAAGAGGTCTACGCTTGCTTTGTGGACCCAGAAAAAGCATATGACAGAGTTCCTCGGGAGAAGCTCTGGCAAGTGTTGCAAGAGTATGGAGTGGATGGGCAATTACTGGTTGCTATCACGTCGCTGTATGAAAGCGCTGAGATGTGTGTCCGGATAAATGGCATTCAGTCAAGACCGTTCACCGTGGATGTTGGACTTCGCCAAGAGTGCGTAGTGTCGCCCCTCTTGTTCATTATCTTTATAGACTGGATAGACAGGGGCAGCCGAGGCGATGAGCATGTTTGTGTGGGCGACTGCATAGTGGTGAGGTTGCTCTTTGCTGAAGACCTTGTCCTCCTTGGGTCTTCTCGCACGAACCTTAAGCATGCACTAGACTGGTTTACAGCCAAATGTGAAGAAGCTGGGATGAAGATCAGTGGGGCTAAAACCGAGGTTCTGGTCCTTTCAAGACAGCCTGCTCAATGCGCCATGTTAGGGGAGCCTCATTGAGACAGGTGGAGAAATTCAAGTTTCTCGGGATTACATTCACGAGTGATGGACGGTAGCAGAAAGAATTGGATGCTCGGATGGGTGCAGCAAGCAGTGTCAGACGTGAACTGTGGCAATCCGTGGTAACGAAACGCGAGCTGGGTAACAAAGCCAAGTTCTCTGTCTTCAAATCTATCTTTGTCCCCATTCTCACCTATGGTCATGAGGCTTGGGTAATGACCGAAAGAGTGCGATCGCGGGTACAAGCGGCCGAATTGAGATTTCTGAGAGGTGTGGCAGGTGTTGCCCTACTAGATAGAGTGTACAGCAGCACAATAAGGGAATCTTTAGGTGTTGAGTCGCTACTTATCCGCATTGGGAGATCTCATTTGCGCTGGCATGGCCACGTGATACGGATGCCGCAAACTAGTCTTCCTAGGCAGTTGTTATTTTCCAAGCCGGTCGGTAAGAGACCAAGGGGTCGGCCTAGAACCAGACTACATGGAGAATCTAGGTTTGAGTCGCTTGGATATTACCAGGGAGGACATGCACCTGATGGCGGAAGATCGCGATCGCTGGAGATCCTCCATAGGGCTGCTGCCCCCGCGACCCGGACATTTAAGCGGGTTTGAAAAGTAAGTAAGTAAGTAAGTAAGTAAGTAAAGTGAAGTGTTTACATTGCACGTTGTTTTTTTTTTCGTTCAAGAGGATACAACCCGTACCAAATTTGTAACAGTATTTTTTTATTTATAATATATTGCTATTGCTAAGACTTTTTGTCTGGAATTGCAGAATTTGATGGCAGCTTAACTATTGCTCTGAGTAACCATTTCTTTACGTTTGTTTTTGAAGGATATTCATTTACCATTTTTATCATTATTGGTAAGCTTAGATTAAGGTATCCATAGACAGTTTTCATAATTATTTGTGTGGTTAAGCGGAAGTTCAAACTTGATCTGATAAGTTTTGTTTTATTTCTGTTTTGTTTTTACTTTATTGATCTTTAATAAACACTCCTATTTATTCTTTATGCCTCTGTCATCGTAAACTTCTTTCAACTGCGGAATTCTCATTTTGCTTATTCTTACACGTGAAAGAGGTGGTGCGTGGTGCCAGAGCGGTACGACCACAGGACAACAAAATAAAAAAAAGGGACATATTTTTGTTCTCTCTCTGGTTCTCCAAATTTCTTCATTAACATTGCGGATTAGTGAAGTGCTTCAGATCTCTCACCATATTCTGCTTTAGTTTTATGTGTGCGCTTCATTGGGGAATTATTTATTTTTTTGGTGCAGTGATATACAGTGCTGTTATATGCTGAGTGTTTTCTCACTCTAGTGTTTGTTAGTGCTGTGAGTGCAACGAATGAGGTGGTGTTACATTTTGTGTCAGTGTTTTCTAGTGTATCATTTAAGTGCTTCTCAAGGTTAACGGCAGTTGATGTGCTTACTTAAAGTTTTTAGTGCTGTGTTTTGTGTTCTGGTTCAACAAGGAGGTTAGTGCGACGGTTACTGAAAGTGTATCAATCCAAAATTTGTTGTTGGTGGTGTGTTTAGTGATGTGTTCAACAGAGAAGTCAGTGCAGCGATTATTGGAAGTGGAAAGTGCATCGTATGTGAATTTCGGCAATAATCCCAATTTTGCGATTACTAAAAATTAGTGGTATTAGAAGAGTGGTGCTACCAGGGTGTCGACCCATCATTGTGTTGAAAAGTGCTTATCTAGCCAGTACGTCAAGTGTGTTGTGTTTTGCGCCAGTAGCGGCTACATTGAAATTAGCCAACACGACTGTGATTTTAAGTGCTCAGTGATTATTTTTTTGAGGCTTATCATTGTGGGTGACCTAACCAAGGAGTGCAACGGAAGGTGTGTGATTCCGTCTTAACAGGTAGTGTTCATCTACAATACTCATTTCCAAAAAAGTTGGGGCAGTGCAAAATATATAGAAAAAACAAAAAAGGATGATGTAACAAAACTTTCTCGCGAATACAAAATAGCAGATACGTTTATGAAATGACATAAATATACTGTGTGCACCAAAACATTTTGTATCGTGGCCGGGACGTTCATTTTGAATGGGGGTGTTGCAACACGTTCCAAAATAGTAGGGACATACGTTGTAGAAAGCGCCGTTAGTAGTGGCACCTTCCGAATTGTTCGGGAATAATCTAGAATGATGACGTCGTACTACATTCCGTATAAATAACAGTTGCCATCCGTCGTTCAGGTAACTTATTCGGAACGATGGGTCGAGGCAAGCCAGTTAGCGAAGATCTTCGTGTTCGAATAATTCAAGAATTCACAAACAACGTTTCTCAGCGTGCAATAGCCAGAAGATTTAACCTGTCATCATCTACAGTACATAATATTATCAAGCGCTACCGAGATACTGGTGAGATCACAGTTCGGAAAGGCCAAGGTAGAAAACCTATTCTGAATGCTCGAGCTCTTCGGATCCTCCGACGTCACTGCGTCATGCATAGGAATGCTGCGATTACGGACATAGCCACGTGGGCCCGCGATTTCTTCGGGAAGCCATTATCGTTGAATACTGTACGCTGGTGCATCCACAAATGCAAACTTAACTTATACTGTGCACAATGGAAGCCATACATCAACAAACGACAGCAACGTCGCCATCTGATATGGGCTCGAGCCTATCGCAATTGGTCTCAAGCACGCTGGAAGAACATATTGTGGTCCGATGAATCAACCTTTACGATTGTTTACGGAAATAATGGACGCCGTACACTCCGGACCAAAGACGAAAAGGATATTCCCGCGTGCTACAGGTGTTCGGTACAGAAACCACCGTCTGTCATGGTCTGGGGCTGTATTACTGGCCATAGAATGGGAGACGTGCACATCTGCAATGGCACCGTCAATGCTGAAGCGTATATACAGATCCTGGAACAAGCTATGGTGCCATCTAAGAGGCGCCTGTTTGGACGACGTCAGTGTATATTTCAACAAGACAACGCCAGACCGTATGCAGCGCGCATAACTTCTGCATGGCTACGTCGGCAGCGCATTCGTATGTTGGATTGGCCCCCTTGCAGCCCGGATCTGTCGCCTATAGAAAACGTTTGACGTATTATTAAACGAAAACTACGACAGCGACGACCCCGGACAGTTGAACAGCTGAAAACCTATATCCAACAAGAATGGGACAGAATTCCGGTTACGCTGTTAGAAAGATTGGTGTCATCGATGCCCAGAAGATTACAGTGTGTCATCAAGAGTATAGGTGACGCCACACCGTGGTAAACGCCGTGCTGTCCCAACTTTTTTGGGAGTGTGTTGTACGTGCCAAACAGGAAAACCACCTGTATCTTTCTTTAAGCACATAAGATATGTGATCCCATGCCTAATTTATCGTTTATGTATTGTAATGCGTTGAAATAAACGGCAATACAATAATCCAAACAAATGTGTTGGAGTTCTTCTTATATGTTGCACTGTCCCAACTTTTTTGGAAATGAGTATTGTAGGTGAAATTACAAAACTGGAAGACCCCTCATTCCAGAGTTAAAATTGACATTCCAGAATGTGGACATTGATGCATTCAATAGGATCTATTTAAGGCTAGTTGAACAGATTCCATCTTTAACAGGTAAACAACAGACGGCAATGTATGTTAAGTCTTTCTCCCAGACGATGAAGGAATGCCCAGAAGAGTCAAATCCCAGGAATTTGGAGGAAGCCATGGGCATTGCTGCATCGGTGCTACACCCAGATGGGGACATGACTTCGAATAAATGGGCCGAGAAGGACAATTAGGAGAACTCGAACAACAGAAGCCCAACATAAACATTATAGTGAGCAATGGAGAACAAGAAGCCCGATACTCCCAAAGAAGGGGGGAGCAAGAAAAAGAAGAGGCATAAATCTAAAAGAGATGATACACATGCAACTTCTAAAAATAAGTATTATTTCATAGACCCTCCGATATTATTGGCTCCGGAAGTCAGTAACGTTCATCGGCAGCAACAGTAAAATGGACAGCAACATGAACCAAAATTTAACGGTGGAGGAGTACACAGGTGGTGGAATGATTAGAGGTCAAAACGAGTCGGAGGCCAACGACAATTGTGTTTTCTCCGGTCCATAGGAAAAATGTATACGACACATCTTTAAGTGTGGTAAGGAAGACGATGTTAATAGACTTGGCGGGATGATGGAGCTGCTAAAGGACAGATTAGTGACCAAAGACATTTTTGACTCTTTCTTGAGAGAATTGACCCAAGAATGGTTAAAAGATAACGCTCCTAAATGTCATCAAGGAATTGCCAATAAAGGAGTTACGAACGAAATAAAGGTAACAGGCCAAACCTGGAGCTAGCTCTTTACCGGGAGGTAGACCCTCTTCATGGACTAATTAGCTATTGCATCATAAGCAGATCTATTGGCGATTACATCGCCACGAAGATGATAATAGCTAAGATCCACCAGGTAAATTTAAGGGTGGAAGAATCTAATTACGAAGGAAGAGACGATGACTCAGAAAGAAAGACGGATGGTTTAGCAGAAATGTGCGATAAACACACAGGAGACTGGCCTCATTTGATAAATAAAGGCAGTCCAGGTAAACTTTATTCACATACGGAGCTTCAAGAATCTATCCTAAGAATACAAAATACTCTGGCTAGGATAAAAGAGATGTTGAGAGCGTCGGGTATAAAGCAAGAAAAATGGCCAAGCGTCGTAGGAAAGACTACAGATGTCATCAAAGAAGAAATACGCCCCAAAATCACGCATGTGATTCATCGACCCTCCTATCTCATCATTGCAGAAATTTTTGGTAAACGCCCACAATATGAACATGAAAGACATTGATTCTCTCAGAGAGAATATTGTGCTACAAAGAATAAGTGGCAGCATCCCTACAGTCATCAAAAGTGATATCCCCATAGAAATAATAAAAATAAACAAACTCAGATAGATCGCGAGAGGAATTGGAGTGAGAAGATTCCTGGTAACTACAGGAAGTTACCCAGTAAAACAAGACAAGAACTAACTTCTGGAAATATCTTTGATCTCAAGCCAATCAACAAAAGTGCAAATTCTCGCCCAGATGCCTTGTTGAGAAAAGCAGGCAGGGCAATAAGCAGAGAGGAAGCCGCTATCATTGACTGGGGACTGCGAAGCTCAACATCATTAACAAGCAGGAAAGACTGTGGTTGGAGGCAGCGAGCGTGTCACGGAATTCGAATGACTTCGCGAATTCCGATGACATCATCCATCGATACCGAACCCAGATCTTCCATCGAACGATTCCAGAATGTGGACGACAAAACCGAGAATGGCAACAAGGGAAACACGCAGGAAGGGCCAATCATCGTGAGCACCGGGAGATTCTTGGTCAGCGCCCATTTTCAATTAGGCATTATTATTCAGGTAGCGAAACGATGTATCCTGGAGCTTAGTTACAGTGGGCTACGAGTTCATTCGAGGTGCAAGAGTAGTTCATTCTTTTGGTATAGAAGCTTACCTTGAACTGTTTCTCGTTTTCACCTTACTAAATAATTGCGTTCCTGGCAATTGGTGAAATTTAGTGTGTGCATGCCCCGTTCTCCTTCGGACCAAAGTTGTTAATGAACTTTAGTGGCTTTTTTATATTGTGTACCGTAATGCCTAATGCTTTATCCTTTTTGTACTTCAGCACCTGAATGGTACAATGCCTATTATTTAGCAACGTTCATACACCTGGTCGTTTGGATATATGTGAAATCTACCTGATGTCATTCGTGAATTTTATTTATGTGGTTTTTTAATATCAGTGTTCAAACGAATGTGTATAGGTTAGTTCCAAAAAGTTAGATGATTATGTGTAACGGAATTTGAGTTGACTTTAATGGAAATATTTTCATTGGCTAATTGTATCCTACGCCAAGCAGTTAGGTGAAATATATTCCTTTTTGTGTCATTATCCCTTTAAGGACCTTCACTTTAAATGATATCAAAACAATATTGACTTTTATTATGTGTACTGAACGCCTGTATCTTTAATTTGAACTGAGAGACAGTTTGTTTGAATTCAGGAAAGTTTTGTAGAATAAGAATTTGGTTTATAGAATTTGGAAAAGAAAAGTGAAGTGTTTACATTACATGTTGTGATTGTTTTCTTTCAAGATGAACGGAGCTTTTGTTTTTAAAGCGTTACAACCTGTATCGAATTTGAAACAGAATTTTTGTATTTATAATATATTACCATTGCTAAGACTTTATTTCTGGAATTGCAGAATTTGATAATAGCTTTACCTATTATCGCAATCGATAATCTGCGGCACCTACTCCTACGAGGGAGTTTTGCGCTATCCCATTAAATAACGACTGCTACGAGATGACAGTAGCAGCCGGGACCGACGGCTTAACGTGCCCTCCGAAGCACGGGGGGTTTCATGATGGAAGAGCTGCTGGGGATAAACGAACCAGAGGCTGTACCAACCGCTGGAAAACCAGCTATTGTCAATCGGCAAATGGGTCAGACCAAAGTCCCCCAAGAGCCGCGCCCCAAATAGCTGTCCCGCCAGCGGTGGCCCTCAAGCCCTGGCCGTCACCCAACCAGCAGCTGGCCGCGCCTGAAGTTGCTGAACTCCATCGATTGGCAAGCAACCGACGAGACAACCAGGCCACGGCCACCCCCAGCTTTACCTATTGCTCGGAGTAACCTTTTTGTACCGTTTGTTTTTGAAGGTTATTCAGTTACCATTGTTTCATTATTGGTAAGCTTAGATTAAAGTATTTATAGTTTAATTTCATAACTATTTCTGTAGTTAAGCAGAAGTTCAAACTTAACCTGATAAGTTTTGTTTTATTTTTGTTTTATTTTTAATTATTGTTCTTTAAAAAACATTAGTATTTATTATTTCTTGGGTTGAGCTTCGTGGAGTTTCATAATGACTAAATAAATAAAAAAGGGTAAAATATTGATACGGTAGTATGATTTTACTATGCCTAACGCGTTTAGGCATTATCCCATCATGCTGAACTGGCCAGGCCTGGTATTTATACAGTAAGTGTCATGTATATCTGCAAATGGGAAATTTAAATATAATTAGTAAAAGATGATTGGATGGCTTTAAAAGGAAAATTAGGGGGCTGTGTAAAGTCCGGACCTTATAGACAGGTTGTTGGTAACATCTTGTTATTGATCATTGTTCGTGCTTCTGCATCTATAAGTAATTCGATTAAGTCTTCCCGTCCGGTTATTGAGCAGTGTTGTTGATTCAGTCTGTCTTCGTTTCGTGATTTCCATTTCTTCTTGAAGCCGGATCTTGGCTTTATTGTTGCTTGTCCATATGACCAACATCTATTTGTCTCTGTCTAACATCCTATGCTTATTTCTGATGAGGTGTACAAGGCACGTGGACACATTTTCGTTGTTCATCCAAGAGCGTCTGTGATCTTTAAACCTGCTATGAAATTGTAGATCCTATTTAGATAGGACTACAATCGGGGCAGGCTAGTTGGCATACAACCGCTTGTTTGTAGAGGTCGTTTGTCGGTGCTGGTTTTCTTTGGGTAGATTAGCAGTCTGTTGTTGTGCTTCGTCTTGAATACGATCCCGAGGCCTTATTCTTTGAATATTTTATGCCTCGGGACCAATGCTTGACATTTTCAGTTGGTCGTTCTGTGCGGTCTGGTGGTTGTTTTATGGAGCGTTTGACCTTGTCGAGAATGGATGTTGTTGTCTTGTCCGGGAAATCGTTAAGGCGACCTAACTCGTAGGTAGTGGGAATCTCAAATTGCTTGGCGTCGTTGGTGAGAGGATATGTTAGCACTCTCCTAAAGTTGTATGCAGTTGCAGCTTCTCAACTAGTTTCGCCATTTATTCCCGGCTTTGTCAAGGATATCGTTGACAAAGCCGGGAATAAATGGCGAAACTAGTTGGAACTCCTGATGTCCCTCTGTTATACTGTAAGGCCACTTTTGTAATCTCTTCATTTTGTACTTTGCTTTATATAAAAAATTTTTATTTTTATCATTCAGTTTTTTATTTATACGGTCCTGTTAGTAAATCCACTTGTCATTTTTACCACCAGATACGACCTCTTTTGGGTCCGCGTTTGCGACCCCTAGACATTTTTGTTTTTCTTATCTCCTTAGTTTATTTACCCTATTGGTTAATTTTCTTATTAGTTACTTTGTTGTCTTGCCCTTTACCTCCATGCTCATTGGTTCATTTGTACCCAAATTTCTATATATAAAGGCTTGCTAGCCTCTTGTTGTGTATCGATACAAATCGATTATCCGGACCATACTCCTCTATGGCATGCCTGCGTGGGCGACTATCTGTAAAAGCAGATGTAGTGAACTACAGTCATTCCAGAATATTACCCTGAGGACCATTGCCCAGCTGGACAGAAGGACGGTGAAAAACCAATCCATCCACCTCGATTTAAACATGGCCCATATCGGTAAGTTTATACAGGATCTCCTTTTGATTATGATACAGAAGATGAAGATTCACGACAATAAGCTTGTGAAAGGGATACTGGAGAACTCAATGAATATGAACTGGCATACGAAGTATCGTAAACCGAGGCACGTTCTTGACATTGATTTTGAAGATATTAGCAACGTCTCTTTCCCAGACTACTGGAAGATGTGATAATCTTCTTTCTCCTTGTGTTTTTTAATTTCGTTTGTATTTTGTTTCTCACAATCGTCAATCTTATTTTCTTTTTTGTATAATATGGAAGACCGCTTGGGTTGGTTAGGCTTCTTGACTACCTCAGTGTATTTCATTTGGAGTTTATTCTGGTTGGATGAGCTTTGTGAAAGCGCTGCTTTCGTCCCATCCTAACGAATGTACACTTCACTGTTCGATTGTCGATTGTCTTGTTGTTTATCCTTGAAGAAGCCGGGAATAAATGGCGAAACTAGTCGATAATCCTGTTGTCCATCTTTTATACTGCAAAACCACCACTCACTTCATTTATATAATATCGGCGCGTTCATTTGGATCGTTGTCCGTCTTATCCACGTTGTGTTTTTTAATCTGTACAGTCTCGGTAAAAGGTACATTAGTGTACAAGTTGTTAATATCCAGTGATATGAGCAGCATATGGGCACTGAGTTGAAGATCCATGAGCTGGTTGAGTATCACGGTGCTGTTCTTTTTGGTGTATTTATTCCCCAGTGGGTAGTTAGCAATGAGACACGTGGATACTTGTTTAAAAATAAAATAGAATGAGGATTGTTGGCAGTTGACAACTGGTCAGACCTGATTATTGAGCTTGTGGATTTTTAACCTGAGCACGTAATTTCGGAGGGCGCAGTTATCGTACTATTAATTTATCCACAGTTTTTTTTAGGCGATTCGATCCTAGATTTTTTATTGCTACCTTATTTCGGTTAGCGAATTTTAGAGGTCGGTTGCTTTTTGAGCTTGACAAATTGGTTGTCCTCAATGAACTTGTATATATTATTATTGTACTCTCCTTCATAGATGATAACGGTAGCCTTGCCCTTGTTGGCTTATGTAATAATGGCCTTATTTTCTTCAAGTTTGGCTCTGACTTTTTTTCGCAATTTTGAAGGTATTGACATTATGTCGGTTAATATTAGATTTCCGTAATTCATTGCTGGCTAGTATTCTAAAGGCTGTTTCACATTCAGCGACTTCGCGGAGTGAAGCGTTTTCTTGAATCCAGGTGTTTGCGAGTCGTCACAAACACGCGCGTGTTAAAATGCGGAGTCGTTTCCCATTCAGCGGGAATGAAACAGGAAGCTAGGAGAACTTCTTTCTCCTCTTTCAGCCTGCATTCTCCTTTTGCCCTCTAGCTATGCGAACTCCACTCTGATTGGTTGTTCGATCAGTCATTCTTTCATCCAGTCCCTGTTGCTTTCTAGACATCGTGTATATATATCGTGATAACATGGTTTTCTTGGCATCGTGTACATGCATATACAGGGTGATTACAAAAGAACTTCACACTTTTAAAAATTAATTACATCAAAGCTATTCAGAATATAGAAACACCACATACGGAGAAATGCTCTCTTGTAGCCGATTGGCTGCGCATTAGGTGTGACTTCTGAAAATTCGAAAATTCCAACCGGTTGGAATTCGAATACTCGCGCCGTTGTCGACTCTAACCCGTTTTCCACCACTAATTCGCTGAATGCGAAACGGCTGCGGCATCCAAAATCGCGGTCCAATGCGCCAGATACGCCGAATTCGACGCGAAATCGCTGAATGTGAACCGGCCTTAACGCGTTGCTTGTTAGCAGGTTTGATATGTAATAGGGCGTGCTCGACATCTATGTCAATATTGGTTAAATCATCAAGGCACTGTGATCTGGTTTTGTTGAAATTAAGGCCTTTGTTGATTAAGTCGGTTTCAGCCTCGTTGAATGTGATGTTAGTGAGGTTGATGACTTTATCGTGAAATTTAAAACTTTTCCTGGTTTGTAAACATCTTCCCGTTGGGTTTTTCGAGTTTTCTAAGTTTGGCAAAAATTCGGTCGAACTTCTCGCTTTTCAAGTCTTGGATCTTGTATTGTATCTCCTCACGAATTACTGGGCAATGGGTGGGTGTGATATATTGGGAAAGTTTCTGGTGCAGTCAGATGATGGACAGGATCCTCCGTCTTTTGTCGTATGTTTTTGTTTGTTTGGCGGTGGGGGAGCGTTCCTTTAATAATTGCATACTTGACTCGCTAAAATATACAGAGAAGAAGTCTTCAGGATCGCATTCAAGATGAAGCAAAACAACCGAATGCTACTCAGCCCAAAGAAAACCAGCACCGACAATGACATCTACTAACAAGCAGTCGTATACCAACTAGCCTGAGCCGATTGTACTGCTATCTAAATAGGATCAACAATTCGCTCATTTCATACCAGGTTTAAAGATCACAAACGCTCCTGAATAAACTACGACAAATGTCCGCGTACACAGTACACATCATCAGAAATAAGCATAGGATATTAGACATAGACAAATAAATGCATGATGGTCATCTGGACAAGCAACAATAAAGCCAAGATCTGGTTTCAAGAAGAAATGAAAATCAAGAAAGGGAGACAGACGGAACCAACAACACTGCTCAATAACCAGACGATCTTTGAACGGGAAGACTTAATCCAAATACTTATAGATGCAGAAGCACGAGCAATGATCAATAACCGGATGTTACCAACCAGCTTTCTAGAAGGTCCGTGGTTTACACAGTCCCCTTAGCTTAATTTTCCTTCTATAGCCACCCAATCATCTTTTATTAATTATATTTAAATTTCTCGTTTGCTGATATAACTGACACTTACTGTATAAATACCTGGCCTGGCCAGCTTATCAAATTGCAGATGCTAAGCCTCCGACGATGGCGTAATGCCGAAACGCTTTAGGTGTAATAAAAACATACTACCGTATCAGTATTTGACCCTTGAATTATTTATTCTTTATGCCTCTGTTATCATGAACTTCTTTTCACTGTGCAATACTTATTTTGCTGATACATACACGTGACAGAGGCACATTGTGTGTGGGGGGGGGGGGGGGGTTAGTAGCGCATGGAGAACCCGACCTTACCAGCTTTTTCATCATTTATTCAAAGTCAACGGATATCATAGACAGGAGCATCGTCTTGTCTTTGAAGAATATCACTGGTTCGCGTGAGGGGAGACAAGATCATCAAAAATGATAAGTCATCATTGTATGCTAAAGTATTCAAGAAAAAAAAAAGACAAAATAATTGCGTGCGTATACTGACTGAAAACTCGATCAATATGCATTTTCATATCACATTCTGTTTTTATGTTCAGTAATTTCATGGTTCTAAGGACTTGGCTGATTTTTGCTTCACCGAATAACCAATGAGTAAATTCAATTTTTTTTAATCTTAATATGTTTTTGTTTATACTTTATCCATTATCATTCCAGAGACGACACCCAGGACATATTCTAATTGAGGACATCGGGTTCGTAGATTATGGCGACGTTCATTCCATCCCTCCCTCCAAAAAATTATATATCTCTTTGCCTTTGCCTTTTTCAGATGCCTTCTTTCTTCTCAACAGCTCAAAAATTCAGTCCTTTTCCACCATGGTTCCGTAATCATCTAGGAATCTCAACCTATGCCCTGTGCATCAGAGGATTCGTATTTTTCATTTCTGACTAGATCTAAGGATAGCCATCGTAACTCCTGCTTTAATCTCTCAGCCAGCAACGTCGGCTGGGCCCAGTTCGGCTTACCGCGCTCGGTGAGTGGTGTAGCTATGTGCGGCATTGGTTTGTTAATTTTGCTAAGAACTGATATTCAATTGCAATTAAGTGTGAAGTGATTCATTGCTAATACTAGATTGTATTCATTTTTGCAGTATTCTTCAGTCAGTCGACTTATCTTCAAAAGTGGCCGTTCTCTTACAGTCGTGAAAGTCCATATCCAGCGTATTGCAACTCAACTTTCGAGAGTAAAAGTAACCGAGATCAACCTTTTATTCAAAGAGGCGCGCCATTTAAAGTCAAAAGAGATTGCATCTTACGTGCTTCCACGTTATCGATGTAAAAAATGTCATTAGGGAAAATTCTATTTCAATCTGTTTTCTAATTTCCAATATGAGATTTATTCCTAAAAACTTATCTGGTTAAATTAATTAACCAAGCTATTATAATTTTAATCAAGTATCTGATATTAAAAGAACTGATTATAAATTTATTTTTCTCGAGTTCCCAACTCTGTGCACATATTTAAGCGCACTTTGCTAGTTATCATTTTATAAAATAAGCGACGGTGGACTTTGTCACAACAAAGAAAAAAATCAAATATTGGGTTATTTTTCGATTATACAATCGATGGGTTTGCCTCTAGTAACAAATATACGTGACTGTGGGTTTTCGGTGAAATGGCTGCAACATGACGAATGATGTTGGCTTTCAGTTCAGGCAAGATCCATATGCCTCCATGATGAACACGATCTTTCAGGGTTCCCCAAAGCTAGAAATTACATGGATGGGCAGGGCGCACATCTGGTATGAGTTTTGACAGAACACATTCATCAGCGCAGTGGATAGGAAGAGGTTCTTTTTGACGTAGAATATGTCTTATGTTTTGAGAATAGGATGCCTCGCTTAAATCGTGAACGTTAGGAAAAGTGTTGATCAAGAAAATTTTAATAACGCGAAAACTATTAATGATAGAAGAATGATTGATATCGCATTCGATAGAGTATACAACAAAGTATGTCCAATTCAATGATTTCGTGCCGACCTTATTGTCTAACGTAACTGCAGTGCAAAGTTGAGTCAGAAAATCTGCTCTATGGTGGATATTAAATTAGTCTAGCTCCGGCTTCCTTTGTGCTGCCATGACGTTTGAAGTGTCATTTGTTTTATCTTTCTGCGCTTTATAAAATGGTTTAAAATATAAACCTCAACATTTAAGAGTGTTTATTATATAGGCCTTCGAGGTGTGGAAATTTCACAAATATTACAGAATTTCCAAATTTATGCCTAATAATCATGATAAAAATAATAGAAACCATCACAGGAATATAGATCGAGAGATGGGGAATCCAAAAAGACTCGGATGTTTGATGTTGAGCATCAATGGGCTCAACAGGAATGCCTAAAAGTTGAGGCGCCGCACTGCCAAGATCAACTATAGCTCGATACGAATGCGCAAATAATTGAAAGTTCCACGCAAAAAAAATATATGTTGACTTAAACGTTTCTACATGGAGTGATAGAATTCAACCAGTGGAAATCCATAACAAGCCATAACCATCAACATCAACAGCATCTTCATCAAATATGATTTAAGTAAGCAGTGACATATATGCGAAAATTTGAGAGACTGAATTCATATTTTGTTTTATATTCATTAACAATGAATTTGGATATTCATGTAATGTTTATAATAGATTTTAGTTTGAGAAGGACTTAAAATACCCACATAAAGGTATTGTGATATATTTGCTCCATCAGTTTCATCAGTTCAATGTGAATGATTTCATGGTATGCATTTATTGTAAAACAAATATAAAACTACTGGACAGGCTGCAGATGTGTGCCTAAGATGCGGGATGTAGTATTGTCTGCTTTGTAGTAACAAACTCCTTCGCTTTTAACCAGTATTATTTGTTAGAATATAAATACAGTAAATAAATATTGGAGGGACACTTTAAACTTCACTCCGCTAATATCTAGCGTAAAGAACCCAACAAAACTGCTGGCATTCAGTACATTCTGAGGATTAAAGAACGGCACCAGCTAAGACTAACTTTAACAGCATAGCACTCAAACGAACTCGCTTAAAGGGATAAATGAAATTCACTACTCAAAATTAATCTTCACGCTTGTCGAAATATAACACAGCATCGTTCACTAGCGAGAAATAACCCGGTCGATGTGGTCATAGAGGAACGCCGACAAAAAATTAGGATATCGAGCTTGATCCCAGCACACAATATATTTCCTCTTCTCCAGTTTTCCTCTTCACCTCCACCACGGGAATTGTTTTTTTTTTCGACGAGAAGCCGATGACGAGCTTTCATTCCTCAACAAAACCCTGATCAGCTGTGAAACATTGATGCCTCCAGGCTTGGCATTAATCTTCCTTTTTGTCGTATTGCTTCTGTCACCATCGCTCAGTGCCCATTGAATTCACCCCATCTGAGCCCACGACTTTTCAATCCTGACTGTCGATTCCCGTTCTCTTGCGCTGTCGCTTCCACTTGCATCGCGAATTGAATCTCCCGCTCTTCTCTCAATGCGTTGAATCCCGTGAGCTTCTCTCCTCCGGAAAATATACATTTTGTTACAGCGAGGTTTCTTTCACTGTAACATGCTCCCGCCTGGTGATCGCAGAGAACTGGGGTGATCCTGCGATGAAACGCTATCATTCAACGTGTTGATTGGCTGCGATGATCTAAATTAGGGTTGTTTACGCTTCTCTTCGAACATCATCGCAATTAATTCTTGGCAACAACGCAGATTCGCTTCTTGTCTCCAAGTTGGCTTTGAGTATCCTCACCATTTGACCAGGAACTTCCCGAACAGTACTTTTCCCTCAACGTCAAGCATCCTATCCACTTTATAGACATCTGTAAAGCGTTGATCTGCGATTGGAGCTGGCTTCCTTCTTTTTATCTTACACTGCTTGTATGGCTTTAAGAAAGTACAGTGGAATGTCGGATTACACTGGTAGTCTGACTTTTGAATTTGAAGTTTCACAGTCACCTTGTTATATACTTTGAGAATCTTGAATGGTGCCAGGAACTTAGTTATATATTCTTACCCGTTCTGCCCTTGTAAATCTGTAATCGGGAGGCTCTCACTAGCACTAGATTGCCTTCCTTTAATGTGAATGGTGTATGATGTTGATTATAATGTCTAGTGTAGCCTATATTAGCTTTCTTAAGCCTGGCTCTTACCTCTCTAAGTTGACCTGCCATTCGACTTAAGAATGAGGTCTCCTCATTAGCTCTTTGTGTAAGATTGTTAAGCTATGGGGTACCAACACTTCTCGACTGAGATCACATGTGTACGGAGAGAGCCCCGTGCTTTCAGAATATGCTGAATTAGCAGCAATTTCCGTCGCTGTCAACTTTGTATCCTAGTCTGTTTTGTTCTCATGCAAGTAATGACGTAAGACTTTTAGAATGGTCTGGTTCATCCTCTCTGACTGTCCATCAGTCTGCGGGTGGAATGCGCTGGACAGCTTTAATGATGTTTCGAAGATAACAAAGATGGATGCCCACATAAAAGATGTGAACCGTACATCTCAGTCTGAAATAATAACGCATGGGAATCCATGTATCTTGAGGACTTCCTGAACCAGTAGTTCAGCTGTAGCTTCTGTAGTGATTGTGGAGGTACATGCAAAACGTCTAATTCTTTTGGACAGATTATCTGTGACAGTAAGCAGTGCATCATGCACTTGCTCCATTAAGGGTAAAGGTAGGATAAAATCGAGGATGATAGTATGCCACGGAAATGGAGGGATGTCCAACGTTTGAAGCTGTCCATATGGCAATTGACGAGGCACTTTGTTGCGTTGGCAACTATCTCATATCTGGCAACGCCGTTGCGGACTTTTGGCCAAAAATAACTGCTTCTTATTCGTTGGACCATCATATTGACCCGCAGGTGCCCCGCTGGAGGGTCGTCGTGACAAGGCTTAATAATTCTGTCTATAGTTTCCTTTTGTGTAGGCACAAGTAGTCGAGGACCACCTTTCTCCTCTTAAAATAATAGTCCATCCTCTAGAAAATACGGAGCTTTCACATTCTGGAGCTCTTGCTTTGAGAACATACTTTGCTTGTAGCCATTCACAATTTCCTTTTTCAAGGTGTCCGCGCATTTCCAAGTGCTGACCACTGTACACAAAGCAACTTATCCTTCCGTGTCTGGATGCATTTGTTCCTTTTTGTCCTGAAAAAAGGGTGGTATTTCTCTCGCTCCAAAGCCTTTGATGTCGTCCGCATTTCTAGCTTCAATTACTTGTATGGGACTTCAGCACTCATTTTATTAACACTTAGCAGCTCTTGTCAGCTATAGCTTTCAGATTATCGGCCGTTGATGCTTTTAGTTGATCCTGAATGGGCTTATCAAAAGCTCCACTATACAATTCTATTTTTTGTTTCATAGAACACGAGGTTAACTGATTAGTTAACAATAGGTAACATTGATTAAAGTACCTGAATTTACCTTTAAACTTGGTCGTATTCAGATTTTTCATAATCTGTTACTGCAATTTTTTTTCTTCGGGTACCTTTTTCTTAGCCATATTTTTCCACTACACACCTTTAATCAGCAACACTGAAGATACACACACAAAGAAGACACTGAAAATCACTAGCGTGTGCAACCCTCGATGGCACAGTATGATACAATTCGACAAAGTAACTTAAAGGTTGGCTGCAAATCTTAGGCTAGCTTGGGTAAATAAATCTATACACCAATAAGGATCACTGTACCACATGCACCACACAATAACAGTAGGATCTAGCTGAAATAGCACTATTAGAGCCATATGGCAACCACAATCAGTTAAACAACAAATACTTTTTTTGCACTGAATTTAACATTGATGACACGTGATTCACTTTGAAAGTCACACTTTTCACTGATCACTTTTTCTTTTTTTTCCTCGAATGCACAAAATCTGATTAGGGTGAAAACACAATGGCACTCGTCGTCACAGAACACGTTCACAATTTAAATACGACACCAGATAGAAATGCACTCTATACTGTGCAGATCAAAAATATCGCAGTCACAGTAATACTTAAATATAATTAGTAGAGAGTACACTTCCCATAACATTATAAAGTATAAACAGAGAAAATCTTGGTGTATGTGATCTGCATATCATGACAAAATATATCTTAAGGTCGACGTCGAATCGCACGTTCCGCTTAACTCCACAAAGTATAAGTAGTGACAACCTGACTGCACCCACTCTGAATACTACAACACTGAGAGAGACAAATCAACTGTACATGCTTTGCGTACAACGACAACGTATAAGCAGAATAAATGCGACTATACACGCTCTGCGTACCACAACAACGTATCTTAAACGTAGGCTGCAGGACTTAATGTCACATGCTAAAATGCACAGTGGTAGCTTAGCTAGGAATAAATCAAACTAATGGGACACTAATTAAAAGCACTACGATTTACGAATGTTTGAAAACATTTAATTACCAAATAACTTCATTGGCATAAGATAAACACAAGAAATAAATTAAATAATAAAACAAAGCAATACAAAAAGAAAACAATAAAAGGAGATCTGAGAATTAGCAAATGGTAGAACTATTTAATGAGAACCTACGCGTTTCAAATAAGCTTCATCTTCAGGGTAGGATACAACTACAGTCTAGATGGCATCTGACATGGAATATATGGGATCATTCCATTCGATAAATCTTATAACTTATAAAGCTTATAACTTATATAACAAATGAAATTCAACACTGGTATTGAAATATATCAACAATTGATAAATTCAGAATACACTCTATAAACGACTATTTTTATAAGGCGAAACTTAAGTCTAACTTGTATCTAAATAGCTATATAAAAATCAGCAAAAATAGCATACTCTGCAAACGATATGATGCTAGACATACAAATAAACACAATGTCTGTAAATATAAGACAAGTTTTATATTTATCACTTGAACATTTTATACACACTTGTATACAGTTCCAAGAATCCACACAGTAATTAGAATCGCAATTAAGCCAAGTCCAAAGAATGCGAATGAAAGTCCGGCATTTAAAAGAAAGTCCTACATACTAATTAAAGTCTTAAACTATCTCAAATTAATGGGTATAGAATAATTGAAAATGACATGAGCCTGGGAAAGGAGAAAAAGAATTAACAACTTGAATGCCAGATACGCACTCACAACACTAAATAACAAACTCCTTCGCTTTTAACCAGTATTATTCGTTAGAACATAAATACATTAAATAAATATTAGAGGGACAGTTTGAACTTCACTCCGCTAATTTCTAGTGTAAAAAACCCGAAGAAACTGCTGGCATTCACTACATTCTGAGGCTTAAAGAACGGCACCAGATAAGCCTAACTTTAACAGCACAGCACTCGAAGGAACTCACTTAAGGAGAGAGATAACGGGATAAATGAAATTCAGTACTCACAATTAATCTTGTCGAAATACAACACAGCACCATTCACTGGCGAAAATAACCCGGCCGATGTAGTCATAGGCGAACGCTGTCAAACCCTTAGTAAACGCACTGAGATATCGAGCTCGCTCCCAGCACACGATATATTTCCTCTCCTCCTGTTGAAGGTTCTCATACCACACCTCCTCGTCGAAACGGGTAATAGTCAGAAGATAAACCGGCGAAAATTTACTTGCTGGAATTCGGCCGACAAGCAGCCGCTGAAATTTTCCACTGTTGGACGAGCTCACTTCCGCTGCAGGAATTGGTTTCTTTCACTTGGCATTAATTTTACTTTTGCCGTATTGCTCCTGTCTCCGTTGCTCCCTGCCCATCGAATTAAATCCATCCGACGCCCTCGACTGTCGATTTCCGCTCACTTGCGCTGTCGCTTCCCCTAGCATCGCCTATCGCATCTCCCGCTCTTCTCTCATCGCTTTGAATCCCGGGAGCTTCTCTCTTCAGGAAAATACACGTTTTGTTACAGCGAGGTTTTTTTCGCTGTAACAAGGCTTTTTTCCATCAGCATTAAAGCTAGCTGTGTGACACCTATTTCTAAAAAAGTCGTATCGGACTGTTATGAGAACTATAGACTTATTGTATTGTTGTATATTTTCTCAAAGATTTTTTATGCACGACTTGCTCAATATGTCCATAAAGCAAGTTTATTAACTCATGTCAGCAGAGGTTCATCCCTAACCAGGAATATTAACACTGTGTGTTACGAGCTTATTGAATACATTTCAACGGAGATGGCCAACAATAAATTAGTCGGAACCTTATTTATAGATTTTACAAAGGCTTTCCACTCTGTTCCAATTCCACTACTACTGTCTAAACTTGAAAAACAATTTCATATAAATGAAACTGTTATTCAAGTTTGAGATGGATTGGAGACTTTCTTGGCAATAGGATATATTTCATGCGTAATGGAGATATAATATCATCTATTATTCCTAGGAACTGTGGGGTACTGCCGAGTTTGATTTCATCTTCCCTTTTGTTTCAATTATTTATAAATTATTTTCTTCCAAATTTACAACTTGCTGAGATCATAATGTACGCCAACGATGTTGCCCTATTGCTAGCAGATAATGATCCAAACGTCCTTGCAAGAGTATTAAATTTTGTTGCTAATTGTAGCAAAGCATGTCATTGAATGGGCAGCTACGGCTTATCGAACATTCAGTTTAGAGTTAATTAAGTCGTGAATAAACAAATATCATCACTCTTTGGCTAACACGGCAAATTACGGTGAATGTTCCGATTTTCCTATATCCAAGAGTTGATCATAACGTAATTCAATCATAAAGACGGTGAACCGGTCCCAGGGCCAAAATCGACTAACATTAGGACGTTTTACCTTGTCTTCCTGTCAGTTTCTCCAGTTCGGAACCCCAGTTCAGAACTGCGCGAGTGTAATGTTTCTCCACAACTGTAACGTGCAAGCTAGCGGGCGAGTGAATTCTTTCCCGAATCCAGTGAAGACGCGACGGAGGTGCGTTCTTTCTCTCGAAGAGCCAAGGAAGGCATCAAACAAATAAACAGAAAAAATTTCGTAATAACATTATAGAATTCTTAAGATGAATCAGTTCAAAGAAATTATAGTCAACTCGTCAAAAAGAAAATATGTTCTCCTGATCGACTAACATCCAAAATGCAGGTATTCTCCATCGAACCAAACCAGGATGAGAAAAACAACTCGCTTTCGCTTGTTTTAACTCTTATCCATGTTCGCCATCCTTACCACAAGCGTCGGCTTCCTTTTTTCACTTTTTCTTTTTCTTTTATTATTTTACCAAATATATATCGCATTGTTTCAATCTGTATTACCTTTTTTATGCTCCACGGAAAACAATTAAAGTTCTCATTAATCCTCTTTCTGCGACTGGGTTGGGCTTTCCGTATTCTTTGCTTTGCAATTTGGGCAATCTCGTCTGATGACTCCAGCCCTACTGGAACCGAAAAATATGAATCCTTTCCTTTCGGTGGGAGTGGCCTCTGTAGGTTTTACCTTGGAAGACGTTTCTCCCCGAGATAGTCGCCTTTTTTCCCATTCCCGCCCCAACTCTTCCAAACGACCAAAATCCGCAAACTCTGACCTCCTTTTATCTTCGTTTTCAACTCCATGCGTAAGTTCTCATACACCAAATCCAACAACTCTAAGCGATAAACTGGGCGCGCCAATTATAAGTTCGTGCAGTATATTTCAAAAATTAACTGGCTCATTGTGTCAGAGTTTCGTTATCGCCTTTTGTGATTCCTTCATTTTCCCCCGACATCATCCATTTTTCCGAAAGTGTTGCTTTGACCAGCCCAATTTATTTCATTGCGTCAACTCATTGGTTGAGTTCAAGTAATAGGTTGAGTTTAGATGGTTTTGGCCAGCCTCCTACGTGATTGATAAGCAATCCCTTCCAAAGCTCAGTCAACAGCTGATAAAACATTACCTTCTCACTTATTTTAAAGATAAAGAGCAGGAGAAAAATTGGTAGGTTATTTCTAAGATCTGATGTACAGCTTCGGCCAAGATTTTTCACATATTCAACTAAGAGCCGAACGTATTGGCGAGGTGACAAACATTTTGGCCGGAACTGTACATTCAGATGTTTAGATTTGGTGAAACTTGGTGATTTTCTCTTTTAAAGCTGATGCGAATGTTCGTGCTTCTACGATCTGTCGGATAGGGTAGGTTAATCTCGAGTCATGAAATGGACCCCCATTGTCTATTTCTTTGAACTGCCAAAAAGTTTTCTTGTTTGTTATATTTAAAGTTTGCCTTACAGATGTTTTAAATTTACTTTAAGTATGGTAATCTTCTATATGTATATTGAATGGTGATGTATATGAAATTATTGTTTTATTTGGCTGGTTCCTTATGGTGTTTGGTAAACCTTATTTAGGGAGTTATTTATTCAACGCAGATATTGCGTATATCTACAGGTATTATCTACCGGGATGGAAGGGGAGCCTTGTCTGCGGATCTGTTTCATGAGTTTCCATAAATTAAAGATGTTTTTGTAATCGTAAGCCTGCAATCGTTTGGCATAATATATATATCTTTATTGAATTGTCTTAATTTTTGAAGGTGTTAGTATCCTTCCTGGTTACATAATTCATATACAGTTGTTTTCTTGAACTATAGAATTTCAAGATGCTCTTGCTCCATTAGGGTTTCGGCTTGTATCTCCTAGATTCAGTCCAGCTTTCAACAGCACCTTTTTAATTATAGATTGAAAAATCTCATGTTTTTGGTCGATACTTCTGTCAGCATATAATTCTGATCAACCTGCCTCAGCCTCGTTTTTCGTGACTAAATAGCGTTTAGGTAAAAATAACT
>JAHWFO010057654.1:568723-582992 GCA_023313115.1 Rhysida immarginata | reverse complement strand
CTACAACAGCAATATAGCGATCTTCCGAGGGGGTCGTAACCCTTGGATGACCGGCTAAAGGTCTTCAGACAACTGTTTGGCTGGTTTGGAATTGTTTCCATAATCGTGAAATGACGGAATGATGAACGCCGAAGAAACGAGCAACATCTGTGATAGACTGTCCTGCTTCAATGCGTCCAACAGCCCGCCAGCGTTCAGGATCTTCCATTCGTCTTTTGGAAGCCATAGAAACACGTCTAGCTTGAAAACAAATCTTACGAATGTTCTAAACACCTTTTACCAGCACTTATATGCAACTCCTATAACCCTTCACAATGTCGGCTTCTTATACGACTGCCTGTTTTGCATATTTCTCGACGCTAAATTGTGATTGGCTGTCACCTAACATATTTGCATACTTCCTTCTACATTTGGAGCAAATTTTAGCATCTTTAATTCAGATTGGCTTACGGAAGTTAACATTTTTTCCCCCGTGCTTAACTTCTGGAAGTGAGTGTAAATGAAACAAAGCTGCTAGTCAAGTGATTGTGATTTTTTATAACGCGGGAGATAATGTTAAGCAAGTTCTTATAACATTTTCGTGCTCTTTTGATAATAAAGTTACCTTGTATTTCATTAAAATGGCAAAAAGCGGCTTATAAGAAACAGCCCCACAACAGTCCGAACCCAAGTTTGTCATTCCTACCTCGTACAAGTTGCATTATCTCTGTAAGGATGCATTTCCAAATAACTTCGTTCCCCGCTATTTCATTCTTGACCTACCTTTCTCAATCACCCTGTATATATAAAAGAGGACATCCATTGACTGACTCACTAACTCATCATCGCACAGCAAAACCTACTGAAGCCACCGACGGATAGCGCAGGGGCGTGCTAAGACGTGGTTTTTCAACATTCAGGCCCCCTACCCACCCAGGGGGGCAGAAAGGACTTGCACGTTCGGAGCTTGGCTGCACCCCCAATAAACGCAGATCTTCAAAATTTTACAGGAAGGTTTCTAGCTACCATGCCAAAAAAGTAGTTTCCCCGATTTTCGATATTCGTATCTTAAGGGCGCGAAAACTGGAGAAAATACATTTTCGGGGGCGTTTCACAAAATTTTTGATATTTCGACGCAACTTCGCGGGGAATAAAGATAAAGCGAAGAAATTCGAAGCGGGGGTTCTCGGGGATATTTCAAAAAAAAAAAAAAAAAATTTTGTTTTTTCGATTTTCGCTTTGTGAGGGGTTTTTTTTTTTGGAAATTTTGCAATTTCTGAATGTGAATATACAGAAAAAATGATCATTATTCTCCACCTTTTTTCTCCGGCACTGCGTCACACTCCAGATTTTTTGACATTCTAGGGGAGCATCAACTTGACCACAAAGATATACACTATATGATCAAAAATATCCGGACACCCCTCACAGATCATCGATTGGCCCAATGTCACATGATAATGACTTGCACATCATTTAAATAGCTTCCCACACCTTCAGACACAACTCTGCTTGGACATTGGCAAGAATGGGTCGTTCGGCAGAGCTCAGTGAGTTCCCACGTGGAACCATCGTTGGATGTCACCTATGCGGCAAGTCCGTGCGTGACATTTCCAGCCTTCTTCAGATACCCAAGTCAACAGTAGGCGATGTCATTATGAAATGGAAGACCCGGGGATCAACAACAGTTCAACAACGAACCGGTAGACCCAAGAAACTAACGGACAGAGACCGTCGAGTGCTTCGTCGTGTCACCCGCAGCAACCGGAAGTCCTCGGCGGAAAAAATTGCCACAGAGTTTCGAAACGCCTCTGCAAATGATGCCAGTACCATGACAATTCGTCGGGAACTGCACACGATGGGATTCCATGGCCGTGCTGCTGCCCACAAGCCCCACATCAGCAGGGTCAACGCCAAGCGACGTCTGGAGTGGTGCAAAGCCCACAGAAACTGGACAATGGACCAATGGAAACGTGTAATGTGGACAGACGAATCTCGCTACACACTCTGGCAATCCGATGGACGAGTTTGGGTTTGGCGCATACCTGGAGAACGCTTCTTACCTGAGTGCACAGAGCCCACAGTCAAGTTCGGAGGAGGAGGAGTCGTGGTGTGGGGCTCATTTTCATGGTACGGACTGGGCCAGCTCGTTCCTGTGCAAGGAATCATGAACTCCGACCGTTATCTGAATGTTTTGGACAACTGTGCACTTCCAACGTGTGGCAATTTTTCGGAAACGGGCCATTTCTCTACCAACACGACAATGCTCCGTGCCACAAAGCGAGGCGTGTACAGCAGTGGTTTGCGGACTCAGGGGTCGAAGAAATGGGTTGGCCGGCACATAGTCCCGACCTCAATCCTATAGAGAGTCTGTAGGATGAATTGGAAAGACGCTTGCGGGCCAGATCACATCGGCCAACTTCTGTACCTGAAATGATTCTCGCTCTTCGGGAGGAATGGAGGAACATTCCGGAAAGTACCTACCAACATTTGGTGGAAAGTCTTCCCCGAAGGGTGGAAGCTGTGATTCGGGCAAAGGGATGTGCAACGCCCTATTGATTTCCATGAAATCGTGGCTAGAGCGCAAACGTGCATGTGTCCAGATATTTGTGATCATATAGTGTACATTTACTAAAAGAAATTTACTACAATCAGAAAGCCAAAGTCAGAATTGACTACGAGTACTGTACTGATTGGATCGATATAAAACGAGATGTTAGACAACGATTGTAAAGAATGCCCTAGAGGAGAGAGAAGAGGGTATTGCGATAAACGGTTATGTAATAAACAACCTACGATATGCTTATGATATGGTCATAATAGCAGAATCTGAAGAAGAACTACAGATACTTGTATCAGCTATCGAAGAAGAAAGTGAAAGGCTTGGCTTGAGAGTCAATGGAGGTAATGGCTGTGCAGAGAGCCAATGTACCGACAATCCGCATTTTGTGCAATGGAAGACAGCTGCGACAGACTAAAGCATTTTGTTATCTCGGCCGTCACTTTTATTGTGACAATGACCAAACCAAAAGAAATTAAGATGCGCATAGCACTAGTAAAGCAAAAGTTTTTCACTTACTTACTTACTTACTTTACTTACTTTTCAAACCCGTTTATCCGTTAGGGTCGCGGGGCAGCAGCCCTATGGAGAATCTCCAGCGATCGCGATCTTCCGCCATCAGGCGCATGTCCTCCCTGGTAATATCTAAGCGTCTCAAACCCAGATTCTCCATGCAATCTAGCCACCTGGTTCTACGCCGACCCCTTGGTCTCTTACCCACCGGCTTGGAAAATAACAACTGCCTAGGAAGACTAGTTTGCATTGGCATCCGTATCACGTGGCCATACCAGCGCAACTGAGATTTCTCGATGCGGAGAAGTAGCGGCTCAACACCTAAAGATTCCCTTATTGCGCTGCTGTACACTCTATCTAGTAGGGTAACACCTGCCACACCTCTCAGAAATCTCATTTCGGTCGCTTGTACCCGCGATCGCACTCTTTCGGTCATTACCCAAGCCTCATGAATGGTGAGAATGGGGACAAAGATAGATTTGAAGACGGACAGCTTGACTTTGTTACCCAGCTCGCATTTCGTTACCACGGATCGCCACAGTTCACGTCTGACACAGCTTGCTGCACCGATCCAAGCATCCAATTCTTTCTTCTGCCGTCCATCACTCGTGAATGCAATCCCGAGATACTTGAATTTCTCCACCTGTCTCAATGAGGCTCCCCTAACATGGAGAGCGCACTGAGCAGGCTGTCTTGAAAGGACCAGAACCTCGGTTTTAGCCACACTGATCTTCATCCCAGCTTCTTCACATTTGGCTACTGCAAACCGGTCTAGTGCATGCTGAAGGTTCGTGCGAGAAGACCCCGAGAGGAAGAAGGCACGAGACAAAATCAACGCTGCTGAAATGTGGTTTCTGAGACGCATTAAATGGACAGATAGAGTTACTAACGTGGAGGTACTCCAAAGAAGCGGTACGGAAAGACGTCTGTTAACATGAATACTGCAGCGAAAGATGAGGTATCTGGGGTATATCAAATGAAATGGAGATATGTACTGGGTGCCTCTCCTTGCTCTGGAGGGCAAAGTCCAAGGAAAACATGGAAGAGGAAGACCACGTATGACCTGGCTCGATGATATTAAGAAGACTACAAATCTGTCTACTGAACAGATAATCCACCAGAGTCTGGATCGTAGTTCATGGTGCATGTTGATCGCCAGCGCCCGGATTGGGTAGAGGCATGAAAAAGAAGAAGCGTCAAACTCACTCAGTTATAGAGATCATTCCAAACGAGCGAAATCGAGTAGAACTGCTGAACTCATATACACACAGAAAATGAGACTTGTGACCTTTTGAGCAGTCAAAAGAAAATATCTTCCACTTACACGAGTAAGTCATTTGCCTACCCCCGAAGCTAAGCAAAAACTTAATGGAATCATTCCATAGTAAGTGTGTTCGACTGAACACCTGGAAAAAGCAATCTCATTGGATTGAAGTATTGTAACAATTTTAAACCTTTTTTGCACCTGACTGTACACGTAAATGACGAAAGGTTTAGGGTAAAAAATACGATATACACATTCACTATTTGGTTCATGATTAACCCACAGGGAGAAAAAATTTGGTTTTTCGTCCGAACCAAGACCACCCTCCTCTAATAACAATCCGTTAGTAAATGTTGATGTCACGTACGAATTATTTTTGTAGATGTGCTAACATTGAACCAGATGGCGCGACGATCAATGTTTGAATGGGAAACTGAATTCTACACTGAATTCTCGTTACATAAGTTTGAATGGGAAACTGAAGAAATGCCAAGTCTCATTATTTTAACTAGTGATGTCCGTTGGATCGGATTTCTGATCCAGATCTGAAAATATCCAGATTCGGATCTAGAAATATCCGGATCCAGGTCTCGGAACCAGATTTCGAATGTCGGATATCAGATCCGGATTTCGGATTTCAGATCCTTTAACTGGATGCATATTAGGACTAATCAGGACTTAGGAGGACTCAGGCTATCACAATCGCAATAGTCGAGTCCATATAGATTGCGGGGATATGGTACAATTCTAAAACGAAAACTAAGATTTGTTAAATTTAAGCCGATTTTATTTTATGATGATTTTGATTGTTGATTACATAAAGCCATCCACTGCTCAGTCATAGGGAATTAGGGAGTTTAGGGTCTTTTGACTTTGAGACACCTTATAAGGTGGATATACATGTATAGGGTATAAATTATCTCTTTCAAAAAAACTACACTATGACGTAGACGAAATTCAGGCGATTAAAGTGATATAAGACATTAGGGGTTGCAAATCGCAAGCAACGCCGTAAATTGAACCTCAAAGTAAGCTGAATGGTGTGTCGCTGTGTAGCACGAGTCAAATTTGGGCTGGTTGGTTCCCCTGCTCCCCACTACCTCATCCCGAAGAGGTCCGCCTTCCACTCCAACATTTGTTCGTTTCCTCGATACTTTTTGATGAAAAACATGATAAATGCTGCGATATTAAACAAGGTTGGTACAGGTCATGGTACTGACTCCGGTGTGAGAGCAGAGTACGTCGAAATTTGGCACAAGCTACACAGCGCCACACAATTCAGCTTAGTTTGAGGTTCAATTTACAGCGTTGCTTGCGATTTGCGATCCCATGTGACTTATATCACTTTAATCGCCTGAATGTCGTCTATATCGTAGTGAACTTTTTTTGAAGACATAATTTACACCCTGTATATAAAAAAAATTGCATATACACAAATTCCTGATACAGGATCCAAATTTCGGATCTCGGACCTAGGTATCCAGATCTAGGACCAAGATATCCGGATCTTGACATCCCTAATTTTAACAGTCTCTGCCTTGGAGGTTCTAGCCTTGTCAAAAGATGGGACAAGTACAGTGGTTTTTCAAATCAGAATCGTATTAGTTTCATTTCTATATCCATTTGTAGCTTACTTATGGCTTCCCCTCGTATCTTCTTCACTCAACTGTACATGTATTTAACTCGGCTTTTGATTTTATGAAAACAAAATGCTGCTAAGAATCTTGGTTTCTGTTCTTTCCTGGTTTTTCTCGGGTAAAAAATAAAATCATGCAATAGGGCGAGCCAATTCCTGGAGGGATCCATAATAAATTATGGAAGCACCTCAAGCATCTGACAACAAAAACAATTTTGTTGAAATCAATATAGAACAGAAATCAATATTATATTAACACTTGGACTAAGAGGCTTTGACAGAGGTGCTCTCAGGAATGCCCACATGCACACCAACCTATGTCCTACTTCTTAGCAAATCGGCTCGTCACTCTTATAAATTAAAATAATATATACATTTTTTTAATTCATCACTTAACCTTAATGAATCTTAAAAAAACCATCGCGATTGTTATAAGCATGACGATCATCACAACAACAACAACAACACAATCTCTGAGCGTGATTCACGAGTTGACAGAGGAGTGCAAAAATGCTTTCAAAATAATTACATCAAAAACACGCAGGAAAACACCAATTTGGTCTATGAAACATGCATTCTATGGGCGTGTTTTCGTATGTGTTATTTTGTACGATCGCCAAGTCAATTTGACAGGATGAGCGTTACCTTATTAATCTTTGAGCGAAAGCTCGTTGACCCGTCGCCATTGTTATTCATTAATAGGCGTTGCTGCTCTTTGACTGACAGCAAAGGGAAGTGTCGGTTCGATCCTCACTTTAGGTTTGTTATTATTATTTTTTATTTTAATATTTTTTTATATCTTCATTTTTGGAATGTTTTCTGAATTATATTTGTGTTTTATTTATTTTCTAAACGGATTTGTTATTTTTTTTATTTTTTTTTTACGAGCTTGAGACTCTTGAAGCGACGCGACGCGACGCGACAAAAGTCGCTCGATTTGGCTTTCCATAATCGTTCAAAAATCGCGTTGCGATCGCTTACTTCGATCGAGTATGTAAAGCAATATCATAATACAAAAACACGATGAATAAAACGTTAAAATACAACACGATCTTATATAACCTCGAGAATAAATCGTAAAATAGTCTCTTAAAGCAATTTTACGCACAATAAACACCCAAATGGACTCTTCCATTAAAAAGCCACACATGCTTACTTTCAGCATGGAATTTCCCATTTAGTCAACAACACAAATTCGAAATAAACCTCTTACTTTCTCATCAAAAACAGTTTGAGCTGTTGAAGCACTTTTGGTCTTTTCCTAGTCTTCCACATAGCGTGCAATAGCAATTTTTATGGAAAATCTTCGTAACAATCTAATCCCAAGATCTAAACAGTAAAGCGTTTGCCTTTGAAATGATAGCAGTTTCTTGACGTCACGTGTCAAATTGTTTTTTGTTTGTTTTTTTTTAAATGGTTTGTAAAAATATTTTCAAACGTTCTTACTTAGTCACAGATTACAGAACAATATATTAATTTAATCAAATATCCAATTTCAACTGCCTGCAATGGTGAATCCAATTTTAAAAAATGGTTTGAAGGGACGAAACGCATGTTCGCAATCTAGCCAGAAACTTCATTTTTTTACAGAAGAATTTTATTGGTAGTTTACATATAATAAATTTGAAACATTTTAATAACAAATTATGTTTGAGTTGAGGCATTATATTTTATGGAAAATAATGAAATAAATTCTAATAAATAAACATCAAATGCCTTTCTCTTTCTCCTCATTAAATTCATGGACTTAACGTGGGGGTTGGAGGTTCTTCAAATTCATGGGCAAATTTAACTTTAAATTTATTTATTTATTTATTTATTTATTTATTCCATCTTATACTCTGTAACAGGGCCATCCAAATCGTGCACGTCTCCCACGTGCAACATAAAAAGCTCATGGGCAAAGCCGAGAAAGATAGTCCAAAACTCAGGAGGGGAGCGGGTATAGTTTTTCCTATGCAGTGTTGCCAGATTTTAGGGGGCGGTTGCTTTAAATGAGGCAATATTTCTTTTGTTACTGATACTTGCTTGTTTTTAATCATTAATAGCTATTTCTAGTTTGTTTATTTTTTGTTGTTTTTTTTTTTTTGAAATTGAGATGGAGGTGGTTTTAAAGGCAATATGGATGCGTCTTTCCCAGTTTAGCAAAACTGTTGAATTTAGGGGAAAGACCTGAAAATTTTATTTTTGAAATTGCGTCACTAAGCGCAAGATCTGATAGTGTAGCGATGGGCAATACTTCGGTATCGAGTATTGGGATATCGAATGTTTGTCAGTATCGAATGCCAGAGTATCGAATATTTTATAATACTCGATACTTAGGGTGGCCATGTGATCCCATTGAAAAAACCGGACAGATAGAGGACAAAACCGGACAAACTGCGTGTCCTTTCATTAATGATACGACATAGATCATCTTTAATGGGCTAACAGTCTTCTGGAAGGGTACAAAACTGAATACCAACAGCTTGTTGCTGACCACTTTCATTGAAGTAATAGCCAGTACAAATTCGATCATATCAACGTGGTTCGAGACAGTAGGCCTCATCACTGAAACGTCATACGTTGTTACATCACCAAATTTGATCACGTAGCCGACAAGAAAGACAGACCTCGAAATGGAAAATTCACCTGACCATCTGGGTCCGAACAACAATCCATCTTGGATGTTAACAATTAGTGTTTTTCTGTTTGTTGGAACAATAAAGGTTGGATTGTTGTTCGGACCCAGATGGTCAGGTGACTTTTCCGCTTCAAGCCTGTCTTCTCGTTGGCCTCGAGCAACACCTCCTAGAAAGAAAGCCAAACAACTGAAACGTCATACATTGTTACATCATCATAAGTCACAGTGTATGGCGTTTCAGTTGTTTCGCTTTCTTTCTAGGAGGTGTTGCCTCGAGTTGGTCATAATTTAGTGTTTGCAACGTTAAACAATAAAAAAGCTACGTCATTTCAGACTAGAAACGTCACACGCGTTCGCGTTTACGTGGTGCTGAACCTTTCTATTATGGTAGAAATACGATTAACAATTGACGACATTAGGTGATGTAACAACGTATGATGTTGGTCGTGTGCCATGTGACTAAGGTGTGACGTCATGATAATCAACTCCATAGCCCACGAGATAAACAGGCCCTGGCCAACGCCTCCTAAAGATAAGGCCTGAGCACGAAAACGTCATCATCATGCGAAGACGTAATTGGTAGAAATGCGATTACACATATCTTCGGATTTGATACTTTCTGAATTTTCCTATTCAATACCATTCGATACCAAAACCATAGCCTACAACCTCTTCTATTGTTGTAGGGTATAGGGTTACCAGAGGTTGTTTCAGAAAAAGAGGACATCTGAATGCAAAAACTAGGACATGGAGGTCAAAAACTAGGACACCTAGAAATCCGGAACACTTGTGGCCTATTAGTCTTACATTTATTGTCGCATTAGGTACATCAATTATATTAACATATTTTATAAGGAGGTACTTATGAATATTTTGCTTAAATTTCATTATGTTCCCACTGCTGCGATAACTTTTACCCAATATTAATTTAAATTAAATTAATTACCCCATTTAAAGTAATTATTTTTTGTATTGGAGCGTATAAATTTTTTATTTAATTATTTAAATAGCTAAAACCAAGAGTACATAAAGTTTCAATATCTCCTCCACTTAATTTATGGACTACAGCAGATGGGGGGGGGGGGGTTCTTCATAAGACGAAAAAATCATCTTATCATCATCATGGGATTATCAAAGAACTTTAATTATGTAACGAAGCCCATGCAGATCCATGTAACAAGTGAACGCGTGGGTATCTGATGGGTCCCGAACATGAGCCAAAGAAAGAGACTTGATTCATGTGCTCCATTTAGCCATTTGACACCGTTTTCTTCAACTTGAAACTTTCAAGAGTTCAGAAAAGATTATCTTTCCCCTTAACTGTAAATTTTATTTATCTTTACCCTCGCGATAGTGAAGGCCCCTTATTCCGACGCCTGACATTCATAAAATAAACGACTCCTTCCATTATTTGTTATCGGGTAATCCACACTTTTCAGCTCGTTTCAGAGACCAGACTAAACACAAGGGGTCATTTCCACTTTCTCAACAACCATTCTCTATAAACATAATTCCCTCCGTGCAAACCCTGTTCAAGGAAGGGAGAAACTCGCGACCATGTCTCAAATTTAAAAATTGATACCTTCATCCACTGATTGCCTTTTCCCTTAGTTTCGTGTTCCACCTTTCTAAAACAAATGGAACCGAGCTTTACTATTTCCTTTTATTTTGTAGTTAATAATAAAATTATAATTTTTATCATCTGATTCAATTCATTCAAAATTCCAAGAGCTACACTAAATTTAGTTATAACCTCCCTAATGGCTGATCAATGATTCAACCATTTTAAAACCGAATTACTAGATTGAGATTGTTCTGTTCTCGAGGCAGCGATGAGATAACCGATATCCCAATTTTTCTTCTCGATTACAGAAATATGTCTTCATTTTTAACATACGCATCTGTAAATCATTTTTGTATTATACATTGGTAATTAAGTTACAAGAATCACCTTAACCTAACCTAACCTGAACTTAACCTAACCTAATCTTAACCTAACCTAATCTTAATCTAACCTAAACCTAACCTAACCTAACCTGATCTTAACCTAACCTAACCCAACTTTAACATAACCCTAACCTAAACCTGACCTATCCCTAACCTAATTTAACCTAACCTTAACCTAACCTAAGTTAACCTAACCTAATCTTAACCTAACCTAAACCTAACCTAACCTAAACCAAACCTAACCTAACCCTAACCTAAACCTAAACCTAACCTAATATAACCTAACATTAACCTAACCTAAACTTAACCTAACCTAAACCTAACCTAACCCAAACCTAACCTAAACCTAAACTAATATAACCTAACCTTAACCTAACCTAACGTTAATCTAACCTAACCTTAACCTAACCTAAAAGCGAAGTGACCAAATGTTGGATTTACTTCTGCAACACAGAGAAACAGTATTTTTTTTATTTTGCAAAATTAAAGTTGTAAGTGTTTATACTGTTGAGAAAGTAGATGCTAAGTATTAATAAATGTTGATGTTGTTGTTGCATTCATTGTTTATTAATAATTAAGAAATTTTAGGTGGCTTTATACTTTTGCAGTATACCTTATCTGGAGCAATGCGCTTGAAAGTTGCTGAAGGGCGTTTTGTGGAGGATCCATGGAGCGAATGAATCAATGGTCGAAGTGAACTAAAAGTGGTCAACTGGATCTAGAGGGGGTGGTGCTCCTCCAAACATTCTCGGACAATTCTGGCCGTATGACATGTCGAATTGTCCTGCAGGAATATCCCATTCGCCTCAGGGAAGACAGTATGTATAGGTCGCCTGATTCGCAACAATGGATAAATAATCACGTCAGATGAAAGTGTCATTCAGGATTATCAGTGGACCTAGACAATGCCAAGAAAACATACACCAGATCTAAGGATCATAAAATAACAGATCATAACCAATATCTATAACAGTGGTTGCAGAATGATTCTTTTCGGAAGTTTCTTGCTGAATACGACAACTCTCATCCACATAACGGAGCAGATGCCATGAGTCAAACATGGTCAATGGTCATCAGAGGAGGCAATTCTATATGTTGGTATGTCCAAAAACCTTACAAAATTAACCAATCTTCATCTAGTACTTCCAGGGGAAATAATCAATTGCCCCATAAATGTAGTGACGTAAAAATTTTGTTGTGTTTCCAAAATCCACAAGATGCAAGTAACGATTTCCGGAAATCTTTGATCCACCAGTACAAAACAGTGAATACTATATTTTTCACTTTTGACATATACCTATGATCCTGTCCTACATACTTATAAATGCCAACACCAGGTGAGGTCTGGTCAAGTAGTCAATGTCAAAGAACTGAAAGTTTCATTTAATCAGGAAAGACATGCGCATGTATCCCATAAAGGAACAGAAATGAACATACGACTATGTAAGAGAAAGTAAAGTATCCATGTTGGTGACATAAAGCTCTCTCCAGAGCACATTTGGAATGTTATGGGCTGTGCCTGCGACCAACCAAGAATGTTCACGAACCAGCCCGCCAACTGAAAGTCCTTGGTAAAGTAACCTTCAGAATCACTTACAGTAACCTTAAATCACGTAGACCTTATTCTTTAATGATACTTAACACAATGTCCATTGAGAATAAAAACCGCCAAATAGTAAAAGCAAAAATGATAGCAAGGACTCGGGTAGCCACTTGAGACTATTCCATGCAATCCCAGTATTTCTGTCTGTTTTAATCATGTAGATCATTTGTACATTTAAAACATCAGCCTGGAGATATTTCATTAAATAATCAAAAAAATTTGTTCCTCAATTTATTTATTGAGTTGATAACATTCATCATTGTCATTATCCTCTAACAATGGTGTTTTGTAATAAAAATGCTTTAGTTCATCCAAATGTACATTTAAGAACACAGGCATATTCAGCTAGTTTTTATCGTATGGTATGTATTGGAAAATCATTTCCATTTATTACTTTGAATAAATATTCGTATTTTATTATAATTTATAATTTTTGAGTTAGCGGCGCTATTTTAAAATAAGATGAAACATTTACAAATGAAGGCTTCTCAAATTTTACTTCTAGGAAAAGCTGTTATCACAGGACATAAAAAGGATAAAAAAACTAACATTGAATGTACTTTATGTATGAGTGACTTCAAAGAACAAGGCAATTTACTCGGTCTGATGCTGGTATCAGCTGAGAAGAAAGGGAGAATTCTTTTGTTTTAATCATTTTTAGCGTTCTAGGCTAGTTCGAAGTAGTTTTATTTTAATTTATTAAATCAGCTGTTTCATTAGGGGTCGACCTGTAATGAAGTGTAACATCTTAAATAGTTTAACTTTAATAATAATAAACTAAGTAGAAGCCTGGATAAATTTGAACAAAAGCTGCAGGAAGGGGGGCTCGGCTTGACAGTTGAATCTGTCTGACGTAGCGGGTGCGCTATTGAATCAAAGAACTGGCTAACCTTGCGGCTTGTATAAAAAAAAAAAAAAAAAAAAAAAAAAAAAAAGTGACGTGTTAAGAAAAGATTAAGCACTTCCACCTCCTCAATCTCCGTAGGGGGAAGCTAACAATGACATCAAAGGAAGTTCCGGGTTTCGACATCAAGCTGGAGATTTCTTTCAAGATTTTTGGCGCCAAATTTGAGAGACTGTCTGTGGCCATTAAAATCCCGGAAATTTCATAATCCTAATTTCAAATATCAATTAGAGCAGCGAGGGATAACTTTCTTAATCAGTTCGTCACGCTTGAGTTGTTGAAATCAGTTTTTATCACATTCAAATCACTTTGTCATTCAATGGATCTGCCACATTAATCACGTGAAAATTTTCAATGCATACGTATAATCCGGACATTATTGATTTTCTGGGATAATTAATAATCTGGCGTGTTTATTTTCATCATTTATCTTCCTAAGATTAATTAACTAAATTAATTATTGGAATCCTTAATGACTTTCATATAATCTGGCACGTCATTGACCTTTAGTGAATTTCCCTTTATCCAAACGCGAGCCATCCATTTAGAAATCACTAACCATCACATCAGGCTAAGGTGCTAATGATCATAAAAAGACAGTCATTGTAAAAAGACGTTTTTCTGCTATCCAAAGAGAGAGACACTTTAAATAACTCTGACCTACTATCAAGAATACGGTTTCTATAGATTGAGACTTTTGATTTTTCAGTTCAATGTCAAAGGAATAAAAAAATAAGTTCATTAAGTATACACAAGAACAGATGAAAGTACGTTCTTGATATACAGTATATTGAGTATAATAGTCTCTCATAGCCAATTCAATATGATCGTTATATCCTATTCTCATTGTTTCAATAGCTCTTCAAATAAAGCAGAATCAGGAAAACTATATCTCTTCCACCAGGCCTCTTTCCGTATGTAGTTTTCGTGTGGACCCTTTCATTTGCGATTTTTCTTTCACAAAGCCGACAATTTGAATAATGAGAATAAATGTGACGAAAAGTGATTGGGAACGTTCATAAACTACATGCTCATTTTGGAAAGGGGGGGGGGGGCAGGATTTTACCACTTATGACCACAAAGGGGAGAGAGGGGTCGAGTAATGACAATATGGCCATCCATATTTTGAAAAACGTCCGGGTGTATGGGTTGCCAATATATTTCGAACATTTCAACCAAAAGTTTTTTGTTTTTTTGTTTTTTTTTTTTGGTTTCTACTAAAAAACTATTCTACATTTTT
>JAHWFO010057654.1:346003-545426 GCA_023313115.1 Rhysida immarginata | reverse complement strand
GAGCGAGGAGAAAGACAAAATTGTAACGTCAAAACTGACCGTTACAGGATAACAATGTTTTTGATTTGGAGGTTTTAAATGAATTCGTACGAAATGTGCATGAGATTTTGTCCAAGCAGTGTAATGGTTGATGTGAGTAGTTCTTACTTGAGACATTCGGTGGCATCTAGCAGATAGGGAAAACCTTGGACTATACAGAAGTCTCTTCGCTTTTATCTTCTCCTTTGCTCTTACCAAGTATCTTGAGATTTTCAATGGGTTTTGATTCATTTCAAAAATATAAACTGGATTGGAAACTAATGATGAGGCAGGGCACTCTTTCATTGACAGCCATTGTAATTACTCCAAAGCGAAAGTGATTATACTGTCCAACGAAACAAAAGCTATATCAAGGTGCCTTGTGATATCTACTATTAATCCTTGCAGTGGTGTTCAGAGGGGGTGCTTTTATTCAAATCCTAAATCACCCTGGTTGGCTAATTTTGAATTTTACAACCTTGACAGTTTTTTTTGTCGGACAGTGTAAGCTCGAAGTGAAAGTATCTGAATTCAAGTTTTGGCCATGTTGGTTATATGGTTTCATTAAATAATTTCGTGATCAGGGTGTTAGATGAGCCAATGATGAGTGCTCCGTCGTTTTAGGCGTAGCACTAGTGTTGATCGCGAATGAGGTTGCTCCATCGCAATTGGAATGAACGTTCAGAAGAACCCTTAAGTCTGTTTCAAGAAAAGACAAGTTGGAAGTATCCTTGTGTAATGATGACCAGAAAGCTGGAAAAAATTTAATATTTCATTGTTGATTTGTGGCCTTGGGTTTTTTGAAATTTAATTTTATTCATTTATTTATTTTTTTCTTTCATTGAAGAATCCCACCAATTTCCGTGCTCCTGGCTCAAATCCAATGGCGTCGGATGCGATGCTACTACCAGGGTGAGTGATTTTCAAAGTAGATGTTGGATTGTGTCTTTAGATGAACTTGCTTTATACTTTTATTTATTTTCCCCGTCGTTAATTTCAGTATCGGGCGAAGCAGAGGCTACGTTTGTCCGCAAACCGATAATGGCTTCTCGTACTTAGGTCGAGGTAGGTTGTTTGTTGTTAATCTATACGCTTAATTTGTAGACATTAAATTTTGTTAGAGAATGGAGATTCTTTGGAGGGCCTGTTTACGTCTGTCGTCTTTGTATTTGGTGTTTCTTTCTCTCTCAAAGATTACCCTAATGTTTGTGAAAATTCTTTAGCCTATAGCTTATACCGTATTTACCTGAATATAACGCGAGGTTTTTTTTCAAATTCCGAGGTGAAAAAGGGGGGGTCGGTTTAGGTTTCGGTTTTTTAAAAAAAAAAAAAAAAAAAAAAACTGCGTGCTCGCTGGAGAATTAGAGAGGGTTCGGTTTTACCCACGTTAAAGCTAGCGAATGACAAATAAAGATTTGCACATATGAAAAATTATTTCTTTAAACTGACTAAACTTAGTACATCTTAGTTTAGGTATAGATTAACGAAAACTTATTATTGTCCTTTTCTCGTGAGATTAAATAGAGTAGGCGCTTATTTTAGCGATTTCCCGTTAGAACGAGATGTTTGCGAGACTTGACTTTTTGCCACTGTACTAGGCCTAATGTGCGCGGTCAAAGCGGGCATTCAAACACATCGATCGTGAACTAAACGGGACCCGAACTAAACAGGGTCGTATTAGATTTGAAAAAATGCCTTCCAAAAACTAGGGTCGTATTAGATTCGAGGTCGTGTTATGTTCAGGTAAATACGGTAATTTGCAGCGTAGTTTCTGCATTTCCACCATAACTTCATATCCTGTACAGTAAGACTCCAACTTAATGTCAGTAATTGGTCCCAGAAAGTCGAAACATTTCCTGTGTGATGATTAAAAAATTGTACGTTAATGTTCATCTGAACAAAAACAGAAGCGCATGTATTCCTGTTATAAGGAAGGAAGGGTAGGTCAGGAGGGTATAATTCTTTTCGTCGGACTGCCCACCGAATCTTGATGAATATCCTCAAAGGTTAAACCTGATGTAAGGTATCGGGATATGTGCCAAGGTGACTCATTCAAAAGAACTTGATGGGCAGTTACGTCTACCAAATTGGATTTTGAACATGGGTTTCTCCTGAAGGATGCCCATTTCTACGTCTACCCGTAGCTTATTTCTATTAAGTTGTAGAATACTAGATGTTAGACTTAGGTCTCTTAATCATGAGCCTAGCATGTCTCTGATTGGTGGTCTGTTCCCACCTTTATGAGAGATGTTATTTATCTCGTTGACTGTGGTTTTGCTTAGAAATTCTGCAGAAAGGTTCAGGATCAAAAGGGTTGGCACCTCGTTTAGCTAAGGTATCGCCAACCTAGTTTCCAATTATGCCTTTGTCACGGTCGGTATCTATTGTAACATTGTTATGGAGAGCCAGGATCTGCAGGAGTTGACGACATTCTGAGGTAATTTTAGAAGTTATCTTGGAAGATTTGATGGCCTGCCTGACTGTCGTTAAGTAAGAAGCTTTGCATAAGAAAACTCGGACTACCCCTTCCCGGCTCTAACCATGGGGTCTATGATGACGTTGCTCGAGGGATCTGGGAAGTTTCAAGTTTCCATGACAAGTGTGAAATGTGGTGGAAATTTTATAAATGACGTAAGTTGGGGTGTTACTGTACTGTTAAGTTAAAGGAAACTTAAATGTTTGCTATTCCAATATGTAAAGTTTTCTATTTTTAAAATGTTTTATTAAGTTTTTTATAATTAACGAGCAAAACTGTATCTACATTTGAAAAAATTTCTCGGACTTGCGCAGAGACTGAGAAATGAAATGTATTTTTTGTGTGCTGTATATTAAGTAAAGTTATTCTTTAATGATTCTTGATAGGTAAACTTCTTAGTTCCACATGTGGGGGATTTAAGAGCTCTTTTGGTAAGAATGGAGATCAGCTCTTCATTCCTGTTTTGCATGTACGGTAGAGTGCTGATTATTTGACAGCTTCGATTAACCGCATAATAGATGCTATCTAAATTAACATGCTTGTCATTTTTATTGGATCATGGAAATTAACAAAATCGCACAACATGTAAATACGAGACGTGTTTACGAATGATTTAGAGTAATGGTATTTGCTATGTCGTGGACGTTCTGGGCTTTCAGGTTGGGCTTCAGCCCTTTCCGTGTATTCTCTGGCAATAAGCTCAGAAATGTGTGCAATGTTTGCTTTGCCAAGAGGCAGTAGTTTCGTTCTCGCTTTCAGATTCCTTCATTCACTGATGGGGCAGTGCCATCTGGTGTAAATGTTTGCGGATCTGTTGCCTTCCTTCCACAGGAACCGTGCAGTCCACTTCTGCCCGTGATAATTATTTTCATTAATTACGTACCAGTGACGTGAAGATAATAATGTTAAGACAGATTGATAAACGTCTCATTTCTGAGTTTATGTTGTAATTTTGATTGCTGATTTTTGAAATTTCCATCATCCTTCTTTGAACCTTCATTATATCTACGTCGTCAATTTTTTTTTGCTTTCCCAACCTCCTGTCAGCCCCTTTTGCCTTCCCTTCTTTACAATTTTTAAGTCGGACAATGGTGACTGTACTGTATTAACTTTTGCTTTCGCTGACAAATTTGCTTATTGGCTTATCCTCTTCCTGCTTGAATATGCTAATTATCTCCGACCTAAAATAAAAATACGGTCTTGAAATTTTTATTGTATTTTTTTTAATAGGAGATGAAAACTCGTCGAAGAGCACGAATTTCGAAGATGCTGACGGTTGGAACGAAAATGAAGATAGCGCCAAACCTTCGGGTGGATTTGGCAGCTCCAGGGTTGGTGGATTTGGAAGAAATGATAACGAGAATAAAAGTAGAGGTGGATTTGGTTCGAGCAATAAAGGAGGGTTCGGAAGCAATTCAAATCGAGAGAATGGAAGTCGAGGAGGTTTTGGTTCAAGCGGCGGCGGGGGATTTGGAAGTAACTTGAGAGGAAAATCTAGTGGTAATTATAAGTTTAGATCTTGGGTGTTTGTAGTAATGAAGCACCAAAATGTTAAGTGGGCAGTTCTTGAAGGTTCGTCGTTAATTACTCTTTGACGAATATGTATTTTTTATTGAATGTTTTATACAGATGGAGGTGGTGGTGATGACGATGGTTGGAACGAAAATGAAGATTCTTCCAAGCCTGCAAGCACTGGATTTGGCAGCAGATTTGGAAAAAGTGATGATAGTGGAAGTAGAGGAGGATTTGGCTCGAACAGCAGGGGAGGAGGCACTGGTGGATTTGGCAGAGGAGGTGGTGGAGCAGGAGGAAAATCGAAAGGTAATTAAAGGAAAATCGGAAGGAAAATGATAAAAGGCGTTTTGCAGTAGTGAAGCACCAAAATGCAGTAGATGCAGTTAATCTAAATGAGTGAAGAGAAAAAGAAGCTTAAATTTTAGCATATCTCTGTTATCGTTCAAATTCGAACCCATGTTCAACCAGTAGAACCTCCGTACAGCAAAACTCAACGGACCGGCAAAATCGTTTCGCTATATAGATATTTTGTTGCATGGAGGTGGTGTTAAAATTTGCATAATTTTGATGTATAAATTGCTGATAATTGTATTTAGTGTTTCATATTAATGTGAATGCTTCTTAACATTAAGAACAAAAGTTTTTCGATACTTGACATCGCTGCCTATCTAAAGTCATCTAGGCCACCATTATTGAAAATTGTTTGGATCACGATTATTTTTCATGAAATAATTAAAATTTGAAAGCAGAACAGGTCGAAAATAATACGTATTTTACGGGAAAATGTCGATAGAACGTATCCATAAGCGGGTATATTAAAGCCGACGAGTGATTTTTCGTCGGCCTCGGTAAAATTACATTTCACAAAAATGTTTGAGCTTAAACTTTCAATAAAATAAATTCATAAATTTGAACAAATATTAAAGTTTTTAATATAAAAACTCTTCCGAGTTTCGAAAGCTTTTATAGGAGGGTGGGCTGAAAAGTAATTCCTCCATGGTTGTAACTTTATTTTTTTAACCGATTTTCAAAATTTTTTGTATCTGATACTCACATTTCTCCTCTATGTAATGCACTATTCACTTTTCGACATAGTCCCCATCCCTTTCCACGCATTGCTCCAACGCGTGACTAGTCGGGTGAACCCGTTGGAGAGGAATTCCGGGGTTGTCGTCTACAGTTCAAAGATGAAAAACTGCAGTTCAAAAATGAAAGACTTTGCACCTTGCGACTTTCACCACTTCCCAAAGAGGAAAGAGCACCTTAAGGGGCATGAGTTGCGTTCTGACGACGAGGTGAAACCTGCCGTTCGGTCTTGGTGTCGACAACAACCCCGGAATTCCTCTCAGACGGCTTCACCCGATCAATCACGCGTTGGAAGGGGATGGGGACTATGTCGAAAAGTGAATAGTGCATTACATAGAGGAGAAATGTGAGTATCAGATACAAAAAGAATTTTGAAAATCGGTTAAAAAATAAAAAAGTTACAGCCATGGAGGCATTACTTTTCAGCCCACCCTCGTAGTAGTTCTCGTGCTGATTCTCAAAGAAAATAAATTTTTAACATGCTTGCACATTTAAACTCCTCAGCAGCCCGCCATTATTCCTGTGCAGTGCATCATGGGTAGTTTGGTGCGATAACGTTGTTCTCGAGAACTCTTCCTAGTTTTGCCGATAAAATAATGCCATAGCAGACTAGACAGAGCTTGTGACGTAAGAACTTGTTTTTAACTTAGTTTGCGATGATTTCGTTCGTTGGTTGTCCAGTCATGCTAAGTGAGGGAACCAAATTTCGTAATAAAGAGCTGAAATATACTTTAAAATTTGTCTGGACCGAAAAATCGTTACGTTATAGGCATAATTACGCTATAAAGATTTTGCTATATGGAGATTGAAAAAGCATTAAATGAATAAGATTTTTGACGGGACCACAGAAAAATTTTGTTATTGAGAGAATTTCGCTATATAGACGTTCGCTCTACGGAGGTTCTACTGTATATGTTAATTAGCTAAGAAATTCTATGCTCAAAACCATCCTCCCCTATCCTGCATTTTTGGGGTACCGATGGTCTAGAGAAAATATAGTAATAAAAAGGCTTTGTCTTAAAGAAAACGAGCTGTTCTTTTCAGTGGTGTAGGCCAAATTATTGTATCTTTAATAGTTTTCTCGTAATCCATTCCGGAATTTTGAAAACGTTGATGGCTATAACTCTGCAACGAAAGCACCTACAGAGATATTGGAGACTGTTATTTTATCTACTAAATATGTACTCTCACCCTGCAAAATGATTTAAATCCTTAAGTAAACATGTAAAAGAAGCCTCCACGTATCTGCACCCCTTAAGTGAAATAAGCTTAACTGCATGTACAACCTGTGACAATAAAGTTCGGTGAATGATGGCATATTGAGAGTGGATTGCTCGCTTACATGAAGCAGCAGTTACTATCCTTCAAAGTAATCCCCGTCGATGGTAATGCACTTCTGGGAACGCCTGTGCAAGTCGTGGAAACTCCTGGCGTAGTTGTTTTTAGGGATAGCTTTCAGTTGGGTCGTAACATTACGTTGGATGTCTGGCCACTTCGGGGGGGCCTCTTCTACGGTGTTCCGGCCTCCTCGGAACCGTTTAAACCACTCGTAAACACACTTCAAAGTAATAGCACTTTCTTTGTTGTCATTTCACGAGTCTCTTTCGTTCGCTGATCCATTTTGGGTTTCGACCGCCTTCTCTCTTCAATGTCCTGTTTAAACACAATAAACACACTCGCAGCACTGATTCTCTCAAATTTGTTTAAACATGTCTCGACCTGTCTGGGGCAGGATACGACGATGGTGCACTCTTACGATCGTTAGCAATTTGACGTCATTCACCGAACTTTATTGTCACAGGTTGTATTTTTTCGCCTTTACAATAAATCGTTATTTTGTCCAATTTACGACGTTGTTTTTAGTTCGTTATGTCAGGTGTGAAATTACTATGCGTGCAATTATGTGTCATTGGAAAGTTACTTTGTTTTATCCGATTTTTTGTTATAAGCAGTTGTTTTTTCTTAACAAAACTGACGGGGACTATGACAAACTTCGTTATTTCAGTAATTTCGTTATAATGTGAGTCGACTGTACGTATTTTTAAAAATTGTAGAAAGATATCCTTAAGGATTTAAATGCGGCAATTTTTTGAAATTTGGATGTATTGAATGAGAATATTTTTAGGTTTTTTTTTGTTTTTTTTTTCGGGTGGGAAATCCTTTTGCTTCAGTTTTGCGTTTATTAAGATTGAAATGTTTTCATTTTTCTAATTATGAATGGTTCTCCTTTTATTTGTGCTGCGTTGAAGAAAGGATTCAATAAAAGTAAGAAATTGTAATAAATTAAAAGAATTGTTTATGCCAGATCTTAAGTTATCAAGTGCATGTCTAAAAGTTGAAAAATTGCGATTTAACTATTTGAATCTCTACGGATTTCTCTCTTTTTGGGGGAGGGGGTGTTTATGTATATTTTTTGTTTACACAATTCTCTTCCGTGAAAGATGGAAAGGTTGAAGACTTGATTATTGCAAGTTGAGTATGTAAAAAGTAATAATTAAGGTTAAAAAAAATTGACGAAACGTGGCATTTTATTTAGGTTGCTTCAAGTGTGGTGAAGAAGGGCACATGAGTAGAGAATGTCCAAATAGCAATAGTAGCAGCTCGAATAATAAAGGTAAATTGAAATTTTTAAGTGGCGTTTAGTACTTGGTTACTAAGTGGTTATTTTTTTTTAATAAGTCTTCTTTCCCTAATTTTTCAGGTTGTTTTAAATGTGGGGAGGAAGGGCATATGAGCCGAGAATGTCCAAAAGGCGATTCTGGGAACCGAAGTAAAGGTATACAAATAGTCGCTATACATCTGGTTCATTGAAAATGATTGCTTGGGAAGATTTGTTGACGATTTGTTTTTCTTGTTAGGTTGCTTCAAGTGCGGTGAAGAAGGCCATATGAGTAGAGACTGTCCAAATAACGATAGTAGCAGCTCGAATAATAGAGGTAAGTTAAAATTATTTGTAAGTTTTTGTTTGGTGTTTTGGTGTACCGTATTTATTCTACTATAACGCGAATTTTTTTGGCCTAAAAAAGCATCTAAATTTGCTGGGTCGCGTTATACTAGAGGATAAAAATCAGCCCTCCGACGACTGCGGCCGATCGTCGATAATAACATCGATAATTGCTTTTTAAAAATAAAGATTTTTTTTCTGTATAAGTTTGTAAATTTTATTTCTCGCGAGGAGTCAAAAATGGGGGTCGCGTTATACAAGAGGATAGGATTTTTGCCGATTTTTCGGGCCGAAAAAGTGGAGTCGCGTTATACAAGAGGTCGTGTTATAGTAGAATATTTACTGTAGTAAGTGGTTGTTTTATCATAAGTCTTTTCTTGAATTTGCTAGCTTGTTTTAAATGCGGAGAGGAAGGACATATGAGCCGTGACTGCCCGAACGGCAATTCGAGCTCCGGTAATAGGAGTAAAGGTATTTTGTAGCTTTAGTTGTTTGTTTATATGGTTATGCTTTGCGTAACGTAATAAAGGATTGGATGTTGTTTAGTAATAAAACTTCTGGACCTTGACTAGGTTGTTTCAAATGCGGGGAAGATGGCCACATGAGTCGGGATTGTCCAAACAGCAACTCGAGCGGCAAGAGTGATAAAGGTGCGTTTATTTTCTTTATAAATTTGAAGTTTTAGTTTTTTAATGCTTTATTCGCCAGAACTTCACGAGACTTGCATTGGTTTTACTAGTAGATAAGTTTTCTTTTCGCCACTCTTGTCTTCTATAAAAGTAGCGAACTTCTTTTCACAAAACAGCGAATGCTTTGTGGGTTTGAGGAAGCGTTGGTGGATTTCAAGTCTTAGAATGTTTGTTGTGAAAAAACAAACGTTTCGTACGTTGGCTATGAATACCGATTGTCAATTTAGCAATCGTTCAAATTTGGACCCATGTTCATAGGACTTTTTGTGTGTACCTTGATCTCTATTCGTTACTTTGTGAATATAGAGGGCGCTGTTTAGGATAAAAATTCGTTCTAATAGCTATTATGAGAGAATGTTATGAGATTGGTGTTCTGTGTTATAAAAGCCATGTTTAAACTACTGCAAATCCTACTTAGCTCAGTTCAAGTTATGCCACAAGGGCGGCGCCACTTAAACTGAAAGTAGCGAATAATACCCCCTTAAATTGTTTTACACAAGATTTGAATTGCCTGTATAAGCAGTTATAGATTAATGCTTGGTTGCTAGTCTGATGTGGAGTTTGTGACATCATAGATTCATACTTGCCAACTTGTACGATGTATGAATTTTGATGTCATTGTACGTTTGTACGGAGAGCTTTATAAGGGTACGGATTTTGAAGTAAAACAAAAGTCCATAGATTTTGGTAGTTGCCAGAAGTTGGTAAAGACGACATTGGAAGTGTTTCTGAGAATTGCAATACCGACATACCTAAGTGCTTTCAGTTTCAGAGCACTACAATGCGTTTTTAGTTGTGGAAAACTAGGTTCTGCAGGAAAGAGGCTTTTCGACTGGGTAGTCGCTGCGTATGCATCATCTTATGCAGGTGAAAAAAAATGACTGTGGTAAAAGACGTAACTGTCAGAAGCAGTTTTTCTGATTTGTGATAATTTGTTCAAAGATTTCGTGATTTCTGCAAGCTGCCTTAATGAATAAAAATTTGTTACATTGATAATGTAAAATCTGATAAGCCTAAAAATGTTGACTCTGCATGAGTGCAAGATTTGTTAATGAACGTAACCCAATATTTAGTGACGAACGGGAGATTTCCTCTGAATCGTAAAGCTTACGTTTAGAATGTAGCATTGAATATAGGTTTTCTTTTGTCATCAAACAAATTGTAAATACCATTTTCCAAAAAAACCATTTTTTTTCTGTTAACGGGTTTGGACCTCTTTTGCACTGCTGACTGGTTGCCAGCGACCTCGAGACATAACTAGAATATTTATCGTTTATGCATTTGGTTTTGGCTGGCACCCTAATGCTAGAAAATCGAGAGCCTTAGTTGCCTTCTTAGCAGCAGCTACAATTTTCCTCCAGGGGCCCTATTCTCGAAATTTTTGTGTTGTAAACAATCTCGCGTATGCTATCTCACTTATGTTATTTCGACTCGCACGATTGCTATTCTGCAGTTCAAACTACAAAGCGAGTGACTGGTGAGAGGAAGTACGTCACACTCGCAAGAGTTTCGACATTTCTAAGTGTCTGAAGTCTAGACTATTCACCACGAACCAATCGAATAAGCGGAAACTGTTCCAAACGATCGCTCAGTATGGAGGCAAAGAAAAGAATCGCATATGAGCAAAACGAAAAATAAAGCAATGAAACTACGAGCAATTTTGTGATAACGAGTTTACGAAGAACTATGGGATGACTTAGGAAGGAAATTGAAATCTTGCGTCGGAGCAAAGAAATCAAATAGGGAATGGAAAATGGGGTTAATTTTCACTATCTGCACAATCGCACGACCAAGGTAAGTGAAATAATGTTTTGAGGCTCTCCCCCCTCTAACCAGCTGATATATAACCTCTTTTCTATTTGGTTACGAGTACAAGGTCATACGAGTACAATTAATAAAAATGTCATGGTCGCGTGATTAGTCATTGTGCAATTGTGCAGATATTGCATTTTATTCCTCTTGTTTTGTAGGCTTAATGCTGATCTTGGAGTTTGATCCCCTAAAATCGGTCGAAGGTTGTCTTATCAAAATTTTTGCCAAATCCCTTGATAGTCGAAATAAGTGACAAAAATGTTCCTCATGAAGTTCGTTGCCTCCTCACACGACGCCTTTCCGTTGTTTCCAATGTTCGGATTGAATAGCGAATACGTCGGCCATTTTTTTTCTTCTCCCCTCTCCCAGTGCTTAGCTATCTCACTAGCTCGACTCGACATGATTTGACAACTCACACGAGAACGAAAAGCACAGGAATTGATTTTCGAGAATACCAGTTCTGTCTGATCATTCTTGCTTGTACCGCATGACCCTCCCAACTCGTGCGAGTTAACATGAAAATTTTGAGAATAGGGGCCCAGGTGAGAAATTGCAAATGCTCACGTAAATGAATCTATGAATGAATACGTACTTAAGCACGTATGACGTGCTTTATTATCATTTAGAAGCATCATGTAAAATGAGGAAACTGAAGAAAGGGTCTCTACCGACATTGAAACGTTCCCATTAGATTGCACGATGATTACGAGCTGAAGGACTTCAGAAGCGATAGTTCCAAACTGCTACAATGTAGAAAATGAAACTGTAGTTGACGGCGCTAGCGAATCTTCTATGCGGCAAATAAAAATTGGACGCGTTCAGTTTTGTTTTTTTGGTTTTTTTGCTTCAATTCTTAAAAATTTTCGCTAGGTTGCTTCAAATGTGGAGAAGAAGGGCACATGAGCCGAGATTGTCCAAATAGCAATTCGAGTGGCAAGAGTGATAAGGGTGTGTTTATTTTAAGATTTTTCGTTAAGAAATTTGAAAGGTTTTTGCCCGTTACTTAACTTTGTTTTTAAACCCATTTTTCTATCCAGGTTGCTTTAAGTGTGGTGAAAGTGGCCATATTTCAAAGGATTGCACAAGTACTAAACCGATGACTACTCCTGATGGTAAGAATGGGATGGATGGATGCCTTTTATTCTTTGTTATCGTAGGATTTGGTGTGCGTTTTAAATTGCTCCTTCCCCTTCCCAGGTAAACCAAGGGAAATTTACATTCCACCTGAAGTTACGGACGATAACCTATTTGAAGGCATCTCTACGGGAGCTAATTTTGATAATTACGATAACATTCCTGTACGCGTGACAGGAAATGGTAGCTACAAGCCTATATCGACTTTTCAAGATGCCGGTAAGTTCGGTCTTGCGGCTTATGAAAGTTTGTTTTGAGGCTGATTGATGTTGATGTTTTTTCTGTTTATTCTTTTTGCAGGAATACGCGACTTACTTAAGCAGAATATCCAAAAGGCCAATTACTTGAGGCCAACTCCAATTCAAAAGTACTCCATTCCAATCATTCTAGAAAATAGGGATTTAATGGCTTGTGCGCAAACTGGATCGGGGAAGACTGTAAGAATGGTGTGCTCTCGTGATTAGTTTAGGTTTTTTGCTTGATAATGACTAAGATTTTGTTTTGCAGGCTGCTTTTCTAGTACCTATAATAAACGGAATGCTTCACGGGGACCTTCCGAGTGCTTCTTTCAAAGACGTGCAAGAGCCGTTGACGGTTATTTTATCCCCTACCCGAGAATTGGCAATTCAAATTTTCACGGAGGCGAGGAAGTTTTCCTACGGGACTATCTTGCGCTGCTGCATTGCCTACGGTGGTACGTCGGTGAACTACCAACTGAGTCAGTTGAAGCAAGGGTGTCATCTGTTGGTTGCGACGCCGGGCAGATTGCTAGATTTTGTTCGGAACTCAAAGGTAAGATTATTTTGTGGTTTTTCAATGGGCTTTTGAAGCGTGTTAATAGCTTGAGCTAGAACTGGTTGCATTTGCTTGCTTTCCCTCGGAGCATTCGGTATAGTGCAGGATGATTCGGAAGTGGCAGTAATAACATTATATTTCCGAAACTTCTTCAGGAAAATAGTTGGTCTTCAGTAAACTAGTGAATATGAGTAATTTGACTGTCGTATAGAAATTTTTTTTCAAAAAAAACATCGGACAAGTTTCGGCCATTTAATCCCGCCTACTTCAGGGTACAAGACAAAGGGGGGCTAGTAGCCCTTATACAGCAATACAGTGAACGATACAAAATGACTAAATAATACAATAAGTGTAATACAGTAGAACCTCGTTTTTACGAATTTCAGGGGGCCATTAATATTTATTCGTAAAATCCGAAGTTTGTAAAAAAAACGACCCCCCTCCAAAAAAACACGTAAATAGGCACTGAATTTTTAGTAGGCAGTGTTTTTAATACAAATAGGCTTATACGCTGATTAAGTATTCGAGTTTTGAAAAAACTGTCAAAAACATCGTCTGCTACGTTTATTAGTTGCATACAGATGTTTTTTAGAGTTTCTAAGGAGCTTTTTATTTGTGAGGATATTGCTTTGAATGTCGTATTTTCCAGTCATGTTATTCTTCGCCGCCATCTTTGATAAGATGGCAGATTTCGTTATCGTTTAATGTCTGAGAAGTTAAAACTTCCGCATCAGTATTAACAAACTCGGAGAATTTAGATTGAAAATTCGGCTTTCTTTTCAGGATTTCCCACTCTTCAAATCCTTCAAATTCGCTATCGTCTTCAGGTGAGACTGCAGTTTCACTTACGTTTGCATAGAGAGCACTTCTTTGCAAAGAGGAAGCACTTCTTCTTTCTAGGCTCTCTAGTTACTTATGGCACCCTCTGTTGGCGACGGCGGAAACTAGTCCACAGTAATCATTGATCACGACGGCGATAAATATAGGCCAAATAAACAAAATGCAACCAAATTTTTTACTACCAATTGCAACTTCTAACTTCGTAAAATCCGAATTTCGTTGTAAAAACACTCAGGGGGTTTGGATTTCAGAATTACTTCGTAAAATCCGGAATTTCGTAAAATGCAAGTTCGTAAAAACGAGGTTCTGCTGTATATGGTAAGGAGGTGAACTGAATCTGATTGGTGGACATAATGGGAACAGTCGATGAGTCGTGCTATGGGGGATTACATTTCAAACGGTTAACATGTCTAGATTGAATTATATCACAGATTAGAAGTTCGTCGAGCATCATTGTGGCTAAAAGTAATAAAGAGGTCAAGAATGATACGGTAGAAAACATTTAATTTGCCTAACGCGTTTCGGCATTACGCCATCGTCGGAGGCTGTTAAAGTACAAGATTTTTAGGCTGGCCAGGCCGCTATTTATACAGGAGCGTGGGGTAGATAGCCAATAATAGAATACAAGACATGGAAAAGTAACAAATAAAAATTAAAAATGTATAAAAGCGACATATTCGGGATTGGTGGAGGATATCATGCGTAGCGCGGTCCTACTAGAGATCTAGTGGTCTTGCATCCGGTTGCTGGTTGGCTTAGATTTGGAGAAGTCCAGGAGGAGCTGGATTGTGTCACCTCGCTCAAATTTCGTTTGGCCATTCAACAGGGTATTGGGAGCCGTGAGTTTTCTCTTGGCGATTTCAAGTTCTTCCCTCAAAAGGATCTTGGGTCTATTATTGCTCGTCCACAGTACTTGCATGCACTGGTCAATGTCGGTCATACGGTGTTTATTCTTGACCAGATGTTCTGCGTACGCGGATACATTATCCTTGTAGATCATAGGCGATAAACACGAGGCGGGACCTGTCTGGCTGGCACGTCGTAGATCTGTTACGCATGCGCAATTGACACGGTTAATTAAGTTTACTTTAAAGGGGAAAACATCAGGAAATGTACTTTCTGGATGCGCCTCGTATAATAAGGAACAAATTGGCGAACTTGTTCAATTGTTCCTTTTTCTGAAATCGGAGTAAAATTTGAAATATGAAATGTGTTGGGCCATCCTGTAGTTGAATTTGATGTGGTAATTTTGTTCTCTCATTTGTTAACTTTTAATATTGTAGATCTCCTTTTCTCAGTTGAAATACTTGGTATTGGATGAAGCCGACAGAATGTTAGATATGGGTTTCTTGCCGGCCATTCGAGAAGTTGTTGACCATTCAACGACTCCACCCAAGGTATATTTGTTTGTTTTAAACCTATTCGAGGCCTTCAAATGTTGCCTTCTTGTTTAAATTTTTTCCCTCAATGTTTGTTTGCAGGAGGAACGGTTGACTTTGATGTTTAGTGCAACTTTCCCGACGGAAATCCAAACTTTAGCAGCTGAGTTTTTAAATAATTATATGTTTATATCTGTCGGAAATATTGGCTCTGCTAACACAGACGTTGAGCAGTCCTTTTATCAAGTGGAGAAATTTTCAAAGAGGGACAAGTTATTGGAGATACTTCAAGAGAATGGTGAGTAATGCTGTCGATTGTATGTGCTCTGCATCTGCTGACTGGAATAGCCCAGTTTATCTTGTGCTAACGAAGCAAGATTGTGATTGTGATTGTTTGCTTTGTTTGTAGTGTCTGAAGGAGAAAAGGTGCTGGTTTTTGTGGAGACCAAAAGGAATGCAGATTTTGTTGCTGCGTTCATGTCTCAAAAACATTTTCCGACAACTAGTATCCACGGGTGAGTATCGTGTTTTTGTTTCGTTAAATTTTGAGTTTGAATTGGTCGAAGCAGACTTAAAGGTGGGTTTCTTCTTTTCCTTCAGAGACCGACTCCAACGCGAGCGAGAGGAAGCCCTAAGCGATTTTCGTCGAGGCAAAATGGTAGTCTTGGTGGCTACAGCTGTTGCTGCGAGAGGGTTGGATATAAAGAATGTGAATTTGGTCGTGAATTACGATTTGCCACAGACGATAGAGGAATATGTGCATCGCATTGGGCGAACGGGGCGAGTAGGGAACACTGGTCGAGCCATTAGTTTTTACGACTCGACTGCGGATCAACCTTTAGCAAGAGCCCTAGTTCAGAACTTGCAGGCAGTGAGTTTTGTTTTGCAGTGTTGAAATAGAAGTTTATTAGTTTTTAGTTCGGGTTTAGTAAATGGTGTTCTTTCTAAAACTAGGCTCAGCAACCTGTTCCTGATTGGCTAGAAAGCGAAAGTATGGGTATGAGCAGCTACTCCACTCAGTCTTCTGGGAATCGGAAATTTGGTGCTAGAGATATACGAGGATTCAAGGTATGGTGGATTTTTTATTTTGTACAAGGGTTGATCAAATGAAAAGGTACGAAACGTCGTAACAACGGAATCGTTTCTCAAGTACAGATAGCGCGATGGGAGAACGTAACGAGACATGTAGGGGTGCGAGCGGAGTCGGCCACGCGGACGGGAGCATGTGGGGGAACGTGCATCGCAGGAGAGAGCAGAGGCTCCGATACAGAGCGGCGTCCAAGTGACGCGGCAGTGCGTGTTAGGACAGGATGGCGTTCATATTGCCCAATTCGACTGTTGAGGAGCAGCGAGGTGTCATCCGATTTCTGACAGCGGAAGGTGTTAAACCGGCCCAAATTCATCGCCGGATGGTGAACGCTTACGGGGAAGACTGTGTGTCTGGCAAATCAGTGAGGAAATGGAGTGCCCGTTTTCATGCAGGTAGTGAGAGTTTGATTGATGACCTGCGAGCAGGCCAGACGAACACTGTCATCACGGCCGATCTCATCGACAAGGTGGACGGCCTAGTGAAAAGTGATCGACGTGTCACATTGCGAATGTTGGCGGAACAGATGGATGTCAGCTTTGGAACAATGTGGTTGCGATATCGGAAGGTGTGTGCAGTGGGTTCCGAAGCATCTCGCCGACCAGCAAAAGGAGCTGCGTATGGGGCTAGCCATTCAACATCTGTGCCGTTATCATGAAGATCTAGCTTTCCTGGAGCGGATCGTCACAGGTGATGAGAGCTGGTGCCATCACTACGAGCCAGAGACAAAGCGGGACAGCATGCAGTGGAAGCATTCATCGTCACCTCCCCTGAAAAAGTTCAAATGACCAGGCCTGCTCACGGAGGGTGTGGTTCTGCTCCATGATAATGCTCGTCCACATGTCTCCCGGGTCACACAAGCTGAACTGGCCGCGTTCAAGTGGAAGCAGCTAGACCATCCGCCCTACAGTGCGGAATGTTCCCCCTGTAATTTCCATGTTTGGTCCACTGAAGAAGCATCTGAAAGGCAAGCTCTTCACCTCGGATGATGAACTCAAGGACGCTGTGCAGGACTGGGTCTCGTCACTGCCGAAGGAATTCTGGGAAAAAGGAATCCTTCGGCTCGTTCATCAATGGGATCGATGTGCTCAAGCCAGTGGAGGATACTTTGAATAAAGTATTCATTTACACCGACACTGTCGTTTCATACCTTTTTCATTTGATCGATCCTTGTACGATTATTGTATTTATTCAATGTGTACATAGTTTAAAAATTCGTGTTTCTTTGTCAGGATAAAGATGAAAGTTCTCCAGCTTTTGTAGATGGTGCCGGATTCGGTAACGTTGGCGGCATCGACGACGAAGAGAGTTGGGAGTAAGCTTCTAGAAGCGTTTGATTGAACTGTCGGAGACACGGAATCATCGTTTGGATGTTGAGCCACATCCTCCACAGCATTTGTGCCTATTTAGTGTTTGACACGTGTAAAAGGAGAGAAGGATATGTTACATCTGTGGTTTTAATGACGGCTGAATAGGAATTCAGTTTTAAGTTTAGTTTAAACTTTTGCAATAGTTTTGCTTTTGCCTGCTGCTTGGACTTGTGATCATCGGCGGTGAGAGTTTTTAACTTGAAAAGAACCCACTTTATGAAAACTGAAAAACTTCAGGACTTATAAATCTTAATAAACTGTTAATTGAAATTTAATCTGAAGATAAATGTTAAATATTTATACATAAGAATTCATGTGGTATAGCATATTTCTACCTCCTTAATCTTTTAAAATTTGAAATAAAACGTCATTGTTTAAACTAGTTCAGTTTGTAGTAAGTAATAGTTTCTTAAATATACGGTGGCGGCTGTGACTGGGCATGAACTTTGCTGGTGTTAGAATTATTGGCATAGCGTTTGAATCCTTTCCATGCCTGTAAGCGCTTTTCGAATATCGTCAATTTCCCCAACACTGTCTCTAACGGGTGCGGGCCACAATCCCGACAGGTTATAATCTACGAGGGTGGGCTGAAAAGTAATGCCTCCATGGCTGTAACTTTATTTTTTAACAGATTTTAAAAATTCTTTTTGTATCTGATACATTTCTTGTCTATGTAATGCACAATTCACTTTTCAACTTAGTCCCCATCCCTTTCCACGCATTGTACCAACGCGTGACTAGTCAGGTGAACCCGTCGGAGAAGAATTCTGGGGTTGTCGTCGACACGAGGATTGAATGGCAGCTTTGGATCCTCTTCTGCAGCACGTTAACACCCGTCCGCACACGATCGCCACACATCAGAGGGGGTTGCAGCACCTACAGTTCAAAGATGAAAAACTGCAAATCAAAAATGAAAGACTTTGCACCTTGCGACTTTCACTACTTCCCAAAGAGGAAAGAGCACCTTACGGGGCATGAGTTGCGTTCTGACGACGAGGTGAAACCTGCAGTTCGGTCTTGGTGTCTACAACAATCCCGGAATTCCTCTCCGACGGGTTCACCCGACTAGTCACGCGTTGGTACGATGCATGGAAAGGGATGGGGACTATGTCGAAAAGTGAATAGTGCATTACATAGAGGACAAATGTGAGTATCAGATACAAAAAGAATTTTGAAAATCGGTTAAAAAATAAAAAAATTACAGCCATGGAGACATTACTTTTCAGCCCACCCTTGTATTATCCTGACAAAGTAGAATCTTTTATTTCAATTATGTTTTATGGGAGTGCTGTTATATGCGGAGTGTTCTTGTTTTTGATTCTGTATGTGTACAATTTTATCATTCGCTTTATTAGCTTTATTAATATTTTTAGTTTTATATTTCAATAAATTGCGATTCACTAAAATGAAAGTAAAAATATAATTTCCGGAACTGGCAAAAATGCAAATAATGCAGAGGACCGAAAACAAATTTTTATAAGGAAAAAGGATGTGGATAAATTAAAACTAATGCAAGAAATAAAACAGTCTTTAACCACAACGAGTAAAAAGAAAAAATATGACCTGTAAGTACTTCTCGAGAACGAAGCTCTCATCTTCAGCAGGATTAACAGGGAGTAACACACAAGATGCAACTGAGTGTGTAAAGAAAACTCCTATTTATAGGGAATTTTAGCCAATAACAGAAAAGGCACACAAATAGACAAATTATAGAAGGTGGAACCATGACCAATGACAGAAAAGGCCACACGAATGGGTAAGTTCAGTGATTGGTCAAAGTTGAAAACCACTGAATCAGTTTGGAATCCCCTATAGGTCCCTTGTCAGAGTTAAGAAGGTCACTGCTGTTGGTAGAGTGGATTTCCATGCTCTCAAAAGCGTCCAGGAGTTGTTTGTTTTTTATTGATCTTAAAAGTTTTAGATTTTGTACAGAGAAATCATGTCCAGTGTCCAAGGAATGCTTTGCCATGGCAGAGAGGTTGTTTCTACTGAACTTCCGGTGGGCTAAATGTTCCTTGAAGCGGGTCGTAATCTGGCGGGCAGTTTGTCCTCGATAAAGCTTCGTACATTGAGAACATTTGATCTCGTAAATTCCTGAGTTCTGGAGTGGGGGAACCTTGTCCTTTGGGTTTCCAAGTAGAAGCTTTGCTTGATTTAAGTTGCTATAGGAAAGAGAAATATTATGGGCTTAGAAAACTGAGTGTAAACCTTTATGAGCTGACTATTGTATGGTAGTGAAATAGTGGTGGACTTCCTTTGGACATTACTGAGAGTAGTGTTGTCTTTGATAAATTTCGAGCTTCGTTCTCGAAAAGTACTTACAGGTCGTATTTTTTCTTTTTACTTGTTGTGGTTAAAGAGTGTTTTATTTCTTGCATTCACTAAAATATTTATTACTTTTAATCAAAATGGGACCTTATGTGCAATACCACGAAGATAGGCCATCAATAGTCTGTTTACTCTCTCTAAATACTGCCATAAATGGCAGCTCTTCGGAGTAGGATATGGCTGACCGCGAAAAATACTTTCCACTTCTAAATGTACTCGTTGTTCTCCCGTGAACGTAGTTTTCTTCGAACCAGTTCAGTACATCTATAGATTCATGAGGCATCTCAGCTTTTAAGATGTCAAATGATGCTGTCATTTCATTAGCTGGGACAAACTCCAGCGCAAATAGATGACGTAACAATAAGCTGAATTAATAAATGACGAACTGATGATCCGCAAGCTTGTAATGAATTAGAAAACGAGCATGAAAATTGGTGAGAAAGGACCAATGATAAAATTGTGCACACACTGAATCAAAATGACAATTACTGAAGAAAAAAAATGTTAGTCCAATTTCGCATAAAAGAGCACTCCCATAAAACATAATAGAAATAAATGGGATTCTGCTTTGTCGGGATAATAGATTGTGGCCTGGTAGGATTTTGGCTTGTCGGGATTATGACCCTAACCTGTCCCTTAACTTAATGTCGTCTTTAGTCATAGGCAATCCTACTTTACCTAAGCTGTAGGCCCTGCCAAAAATTCACAAACTGGGGAAGAAGGTGAGACCCATAGTCTCCGTTGATTCATCTTTATACAGTATCACTCGCTTATAGCGAAATTCAAGGCAACGGAGTTTTTTTGTTATATCCGAAGTAATAAAAATGTACGTACAGTCATAGATTATTCAGGATGAAAAAAAATTCAATCCGGTTTTCCGTTTCGTAGGGCAAGGTCAAAAATGCTAATACAGAGTTGAGTTAGTGAAGTAAATCATTGTTGCTACGATAGTCAACAATACGTTAACAATCGAGCAATAATCATTGCTTCACCAACCCAACTCTTTGCTTGCATAGTTTTTACATAACTTTTGATTATAAATTTATGCAATTTAAAATAACTTACAAAAATTTCGTTTTGCACATCACCGTAGATGGTTAAGTAATTTTTTTACTTGATTCATCAGCGAGTCCATCTGCTTTGATGATGGTATGGGCTGTTCGGGTTCGTCACTTTCTTGGCTCTCCTCTCCGCAAAAGATTCCTCCTCCTCCTCAATTTCATTACCTCCAGTAATAAACCCCGCCTTCTAGGCGCGGTGGCCGTGGTGATGGGAATTTTTAACCAACCAATCACAAAAAAAAATCGCAGTTAGTAAAAAATGTTACACTTGTCTTTAGACAGACTTATAGTAAGAATTAGTGATATTTTCCGAATAAATTTCATCGATTTCCCTTTGCTGTAACTGGATTTCTTACAAAAACATTTCTCAATAAACGTGTAAAAATGCATAGAAAATAGACTGACAGGGTTGGGACTGAATTTTTTTTTTTTTTTTGCTATATGCGGGTATTCGTTCTAACCATGTTCATCTTAAGTGGGTAATACTGTAGCAGATTTCTAAGTTCCTTCCCACGTTCCTCAAGACCCTTAAGGTTTAATAATTTGATAGTTCCATTAAGAACAGTGGGGAATTAACTAAAAAAAACTTAGCAATAAGATGGTCAAACCCGGTGAAATTCTGGTGACTTTTGATGTGGTTTCGCTCTTTCCTAGCATCCCCATCCCCGAGACTCTTGAATTTTTAAAAAAGATTTTGGCCCAAAATAATGTTCCGAAAGTTAAAATTGATGAATCTTAGTTTAATTGAATTGTGTTAATATTTTTTTGTATAAAGAAAAAAATTACAAAATGAATAACGGGGTCCTGTCTTAGCCCAATTCTTGCGGACATTTTCCTAAAGTCCTTCAAAAAGCATCCTCAAGAATTCAAGGGAACGAGCTAGTGTGAACTTGCCGTTATAAATTTGTCGTTATGTAGCGTTCCATTATATAGAGGGAGCACAGTATATTAATTTCTTCCCCACCATTCAATTCACCTATGAAAAGGAAGTTGATGGTAAGCTACCTTTTCTGGATAGTTTAGTTTTAAGGAATTAGGGTTCTTCATCCTTAGATGTATACCACAAACCTTTAATAAATTGAATTTTATCCCGTCTGACTCCAGCCACCCATGAAGTCTAAAGATGTTTACATCAATGCTAGACTGTGCCTTAAATCTTCCCTTAAGTAATACTGCCGTTAAGAAAAATCTCCATGATTAAGAAAATTGCCACCGGGAATGGCTACAATCCCATTACTGTGACGAACCTTCTTAAATGCCCTCAATGCCCAAAGGTCTACTAAAGGCACACTTCTCGCAACGTTTCAACCTGGTTTAAAGAACATCTGCGCCACAGGAAATTCAGCAGACGCAACCTTTCTGCCTTCGCCAAGCACTTAAAGTCAATAAATGTGAAAATACTCCTGGATGCTTTTGAGAGTATGGTGATTCAGTCTACAAACTGCAATAAGTTAATTCGGATAAAGGGCCAATCGGTGACTCTCAACTGATTCAGTGGTGGTTCAACCTAACCAATCATTCAATTTTTCGGTTAGAATGAGTCTGTCCTTTTTTATTATTGACCGTATTTCTCTATAAATACCCGCTCTGTTTGTTACAATCAGTATTGTCGGGTTTTCTCCTTGTTACTCGGTTTTACCTGCTGAATGATGAGAGCTTTGCCCTCGAAAAGTGCTTACAGGATAAGGTCGTATTTTTCCTTTTTTAATTTTGTGCTCAGTCTTTTATTTATTTTATCTTATTACTTTTATCCAATAACAGAGCCTGCCCATCGGTGTCCGCAAACATCAATGTCTAGTGATAAAATTTAACATTCAGTGGCTTCATAGCCTACAAGGATATTGAAAGCCTGCTCGTTCACACATCAACAAAAAATCACAAAGAATATCTGTCGCTTTTTAATATACAGCGATATCTTGACTTATGAGGTTAATCGTTCCGTGGGCAAGCTCTTAACTCAATTTGCTCGTGTATCAAATCAATTTTTCGTGAGATGCGGAATGCTTGCTGGATGTTGTGACGATCGCTGTGTCACTATCTAAAGCTTGCTCGTAACTCTGATTTTTGCTTGCAAGTCGAAGCAAAAAGTCAACTGAGCAACAGCTTGTAACTCGAAAAAACTTACGTCGGTGCACTCGTAAGTAGAGGTGTCACTGTATTAAAAACTGATAGGCTTCCCACATCATTGTAGGCTATGAAGTGACCAACGTTAAAAAGAACTTAAAGACCAACGTTAGCCGGGAACTTAAGTCATTGTTTCTGTAGAAGTCTCACTGTTTTGGAGCAAATTTATGTGCAATCAATGTACCGAGATGCTTCCCTGCATGACGACCACTGTTCTCGATTGTGTCAAGCGCTCGAACATTCCCTGCCCATTGTTGTGTTGCCTATTTATAGTACCATTAAGTTAGTGAACCCAATGAGTGTAGCTTTATCAAATAAACTTCTTTGCTTTTACATATTGTCTGGCAATTGGCAGTCCCTTAATAATTTGACAATGAACTAGGTCATGCTCGTCACAAGATATGTTTGTTTCAGTTTAATCACAAATGATCTATATTTTACTGTGATATTTTATCCATTACTTTAAGTTGGCATCCGTACTTCCCCCTGAGAATTGTCGCCAAATAAATCTGATTCTCACTGAATCTAAAAAGCCATTCAGTACTGGCTTGAAAATTTTCAATTCCTAAAATCCTAGCATACTCTTTTCCTCTTTGGTCATTTTTGCATCAGCTGTTTAAGGTATTAACCAATCAGAGGAAGACATTCAACCTATGAACGTTGTAATGGAGGGATAATTTAATCTAGGGAACGTAACATTTTAACGTTATAAGACTAGGATTTTTGTCGGGAATTTTAAATTTGAACGTTATTTTGATATGTACGTTGTAACAGGATTTTACTCTAATTATTTTTGTTGACGATTGTTCGTAGTTTAAAGCGCCATTTGAATACAGTGTAGAACACTTGCAGTTTCAAAACTCTAGCTAAACTGATGTTTTTGATGACATGGTAGATTTTTTTGCCCCACCCATTGGTTTTTTTTTTTTATGTGTGTTAGCGGAAGTTCAAACTTTTTAACGCTATAGGGGGATCATCGGGGAAATCCAGTGGAGAATTCAAGATAAAATTAAGTCGAATAAAGTAGCATGAGGTTGAGAGTATAACGTAATTCTTTATCCCTGAAGAGTGCCAAACCAGCAGTCGAAAGTTTAAAATGCCTTGACGGGATTTAGCCCAATTCGGGGGCCTAATATCACGAAGCCACTGAAACAATGTTAAATTTTCATCGTTAGGCAGTGCTGAATCCTGCTTTTTGCAGACTGGTCATGCTAAAGGAAACCCTGGACTAAGGAGGCCAAGAATAGATAGATGTGGTTTGCAACATGTGATATAGCGTTTGTGCATGCTCTGTAAGTTCAGAAAGTTTAGATCTTAATGGACATGCTGCCAATGTGTCATGTCAGTAACTGGAATGGCCCATTTCTTTCTATTTGCAAGAGTGCTGTAACATTTCCAACCTTTATTTAGCAAACCAATGCACGCAGCCATTACATTTGACCAGATTTTGCTGGAAAAAGGCCGATAGATCATTGGTTTCTGTGGTCTGTTGTACTCTCCATTTACTTCCGCCATGCAGATAGTTATCTGCCATAAAAACTATCGTTTTTTTATACCAATTCCATCTCAGACATGCAGATCATTTTCACTACACATTAGCAACAGTTGTAGAAGTCCATGTTCACATTTCATGAAATTCTGGATCCAGGTCGTTTAACTATGTCTGTATAGAATACTACTGGATCGCCAGTTCTACATGTTCAAAAAATTCTTGCAAGAATTCAAAGCCAAACTTGATGTAACTAACCAATAATCTTCAGGGAAAGATGATCAACAAGGCTTGATTGAATGGGGCTTTGAAAATCATCTTCATTAATTATTGATCAAATGTAAGAGTAGTCCCCATAGATCATAGATTAAGTCGTGCCAGTCACTCAATTTCTTGCAAAACTTTGAGTCTGCAATCCAGTAATATTCTACGAGGCCTGTGAGAAAAGTATCCGACCTAATTTTTTTTTGCGAAAACCTGATGGGTTTGGATCGCATGCACTTGCATGAGCCGACCTTGAACCTTTGTGCATACGCGTGAATTTTTTCCCGCCTCTCAATAGCATCAGTTGCTGGCAATCGACATCAGAGGGAGGTAGTGTGTTGTGCTCTCGTCGGTTTTTGATTTGAAGGAAAACGATGGAACGACTGGAGCAGCGTTACTGCATCAGATTTTGCCAGAAACTGGGCGACAGCCAGGTGGAAACTATCAGTCACAGTGGAAGCATTCCTCGTCACCACGACCAAAGAAGGCCCGCTAAGTGCGCAGCAATGAGAAAGTGATGCTGACTGCTTTCTTTGACTCTTGCGGTGTGGCACCACAGGGTCAAATAATCACCAAAGAGTACTACGGGGATGTCCTCTGTCGCCTACGTAATACAGTGCGGTGCAAGTGGGGGCATTGCTAGGAGCAGTGTGTGGAGTCCCAAGGAGACTATTTTGAGGGTGATTAGGTTTCCAATGCTCCAGGTGTGTATTCTTTTTTTTTTCCACCGGCCAAAGGTCGGATACTTTACTCACAGGCCTTGTAATTTGCACAATTCTTAGTCTTCCAAATTGGATCTGATCACTAAAGGCGCATTTCCACTGAGGCAACTTTTAGGAAACATGTAGCATGCATCAATGCCGAATGCTATACACAGTCTTTCAACTGAAGGAACACGAAGCCACAAGTAGCAAAACCTATGGTATATAGTCACACACCTAGAAACTGGCAACACTAGAAAACCTGTAGCATGCGTCATGTCGTTCAGTGTTGCCTCAGTGGTAATGTACCTTAACACGAGGGAATCGTTGTTTGTTACCAAATAAGCAAGATTACCTTATTGTGGTAAGCCTCAATTTCTATTTTGCGACGTTTCCATAAAGTCAACTCTTGTAACTGTGGCCAGTGACCTTCCAGTGAGGATTGCAATGATTAGCCAATCAAAACACTGATGTGGTACTTCACTTTCGGTGTTCATGATTTTTTGTTAAGGTGCATTGCAAAAATATAAGAATGCCATTGATTTGCTAGGTAACATTTATTCAAAGTATAATTTTTGTTTGGAAAAATGATAACTGCTATGTCACATGTCTAACATAAGAAAAACAAATAAACAAATGCATCGATTTTGTTTTGCATGTACATAAATAAATAACTTATAAAAGACTACAGTTACTCCCCTTGCAAAAATTATAAGAACACCCCTCTCGGTACCCGATAAAGCCTAACTTGAATAGCCGTGTAGGCAGGCTGTCTACTAGTTTATGCAGCACAGTCGCATTGATTTCCTCCCATGCAGCAACGATGAACGTCTTCAGGTCTGCAATATTGCTTAAACTCTTCCATTTTCGTATACACGCCTACAGAGGATACCCCACATGTTTTCCATAGGATTGTCTGGAGAACATGCAGGCCAGTCCAGCGTATGCACACCGTTGTCCAAAAACCATTCCCAAGTCGACTTTGCCACGTGTATGGAAGCATTGTCTTGTCCAAAAAGGTCCTCTAATTCTTTCCCCAAGCAGTTCCTGGTAATCTCTGGCATTCATTCGCCCAGTGGGAAAAGCAAGTTTTGTTGGGCCATTATAGCCAAACCCACCCCAAACCATCACTGAGCCACCTCCTTGTTGTCTCTTTGAAAAGAATTGTTCCGGCTCTCTCACGTCATACCAGTAGCAGGAAAATCCGTCCGGTCTATCTAAATGAAATTTTTTTTCATCGCTGGACACAACTTGACGCCACTGGTTGCCCCAGTTGACATGTTCCCTTGCCCAGTTCAGCCTCTTGTTCTTGCACTTGAAGTCATGGCCACACTTTCGTCCTTCTGTAATGAAGGTTGGTTGTCTGACGGATGGCACTGGACAGTGTGGACTTGTGAACTTGTATGTTTTGATCACTGGCTAACTTCTGTAGTGATGTTCCACCCGCCTTCAGCTTGCGGGCAATGTTGCGCAGCTGCCTGGAGTTATCTTCTGTGGCCGCCCTGTTGTATAAGTTATTTTTTTGTGTACTTGCAATACGAAATGGATGCATCTGTTTATTTGTTTTTCTTATGTTAGACATATGACATAGCAGTTATCATTTTTCCAAACATAAATTTTGCTTTGAATAAATGTTATCTAGTAAATCAGTGGTGTTCTTATATTTTCGCAACGCACCTTAATCAAAGCTTGTTTTTGTTCAGTTTCAGCACTTGGGTGTGATTTTGTGTGACATTGTTGAAAGCAAATATCAGTAAGTTGTATAGTGTCGTAAGCTCTGTGAATGCTACAATACCATCTTTAAAAAATGCAGAAAAGGTTCTCATGATACTGCATATGACCTCGAAAGATGAGTTATATAGACGGGGTTTAAACTTAAACGATAACTGGGACTGCACTAGGTTGTTAATAATGTCAAGATTAAGTTTTCAGTAACTGTGATGTTGAAAGCAAGGGTTTTTTCTAAGTAGAAAGACTTGATAACTTATCCATTCCATTTATTTAATAGTTTTAATTTTAAATTTTGCCATCGTCTTTGGACACGTGTTTATCCATCGTATTTTTCTTTTTCCTTGAATCGTGACTATTCCCGCAGCTTTCCACTGGTAGCTGGCACGTTAGATGCTGTAAGTACATGTGAGAAAACTATAAACTTGAAATTTCTCATTAGCTCCATTACTTTTAAGATTACTTACTTGGCACTTCTTTCCTATCCAAAGCCACAGCTTTAACTGAATCCTTTGCCTTTAGATGTGTTATTTTCTTATCCAGATTATAGCGACCAGGACCACAGTGATGCTGAAAAATCGAAGATGAGATTTCAATAACCATATTTACAAACATTGAGGGCAGGTTCCTCACAGCAAACTTGTACACAGCATTTACGAGGTGTGTACAACAAAAAGTATCGGATCTTAATTTTTCCTGCCTAAATGAATGAACCGCAGGTTTACTCCTCTGGCAACGAGGTGTAGGTGGCCTTCATCTGCATGCATGCAGTTGGTCATGTACCAGGTGTTTCATAGTTGAATAACTCGTCGACAGGTGGAGCTAGTGCCGTGAAAGTTTGTAGACGTATGCAGGAGTCAAAGGAAATGGGTTAGGCTTATTTTCGACGAATACAGTTGTTTCACAGGGTATAGACCAAAGAAAAAGGCAAATAACATTTGAACGGAAAACGATCTTTATTTCAAACTTTCAGGATCAACACTTTGAGACTAAAGGAAATTAAAGGCACTGATCACTTCCTGAGTGTTTCAGCAGGGCTCTGGTCACGATGATAAAAGTCTTGACCAAACAAACACGATCTTTGACTGAATATCGAGACATTTCGGCGTAAACTCTACTGGTCGAATGTAAGCCTAATCCATTTCTTTGGACTCCCTGCATATGTGTACAAACTTTCACGGCACTAGCTCCACCTGTTAAGGAGTTATTCAACTAACAAGAATGTCATAGCCTATGAAACACCCGGTACACAGAGCTCGTGAGTTACTCGCTGGCATCGTGAGCGACCTGTTGGTTTTTAGATTTTATCAAAAGGCCAAACCATGAGTATTATCTGACGTACAGCATCACGAAGGCGACGAATGACCAACGGAAACGACCTGATGCAGAAGTTCCTGGCCAAACGCGGCACTCCTTTGATCTGTCAGCCTGACATTGCTTCATGTTCCCCAAGCTCAAAGCTCCGCTGAAAGGAACCCGATTTCAGTCACGAGAAGAACATCATGCAGAAAACAATGGCGGAGCTGTCTGCCATTCCCAAACAGGCCTTCCAAAGATGCTTCCAACAAAGGCGGGAGTGATGGGATAATTGTGTGCGGTCCCAAGGAGAGTAGTCAAAGATCAGATACTTTTTGTATACACCTCATATAATACATTTGAAGCTTACATAAATGATAGCGCATTTAACGGTTGATTGGTTGAGGGTTATTCAAAAGTAGCTTACGTAATCTCCTGTAAATTTTCTCACAAAAAGTGAGTGAAAACGAGGTGTTGCGGAATTGAATGAAACTCCTTTTGAATGGAAGCATTTGCTTATTGGCTTTGGATCATAAGTTCCTGGACCGGCATCAGAATTCTGAAATGAAATAGTTACATTAAGCATTGAAATGTTATAGAAATTGTGCATTAGTAACCCCCTATTCCCAAACTCTTAAAGACGAAGATTTTCCACACAGACTGCAGTTTCGCAATTATTGGAATTCGAACGCATTGCCTGCTTCGTGAGCGGACACGTTAGTATACGCTTCCTTGCGGATCTGCTGGAGCTAATATGGCAGTTTAATTGTGAAACACGCTTAAGGAATGGAGATAACACAGTTTTTGGAGATATGAGACTATCTTGGAGTTAAGACTGTGATCAGTACTATGATTGGCGAGAATGTTCTATTATAATACGAGGGTGGGCTGAAAAGTAATGCCTCCAAGGCCATAACACTTTTATTTTTTAACGAATTTAAAATTTTTTATTTCAAATGATGGCTTATTTTGTTCTCTTTTCAATGCATTATTCACTTTTCAACATGGTCCCCATGTCTATCCACACACTTTTGCCAACGTGACACTAGTCGTGACATCCCGTCGGAGAAGAAGTCCTTTGGTTGTTTTCGACACCAGGATCGAATCGCGCCTTTCAGCTCATCAGAGCTGAATCGATGTCCTTTAAGCGATTCTTTAAGCTTTGGGAACGAGTGAAAATCGCTGAGAGCGAGGTCAGGGCTGTACGGCGGATGCGGTAGAACCTCCGTGAACTTCACTCGCTGCAACGCTACTTGTGTTTCTCGACTTGTGTGCAGACGTGCATTATCGTGCTGCAGAATAGGGTCCATACCCTTCCGAACTCGGAGCAACCGGGCGCGAAGATTCTCTAGCGTTTGCACGTACTGTTTTGAGTCGATCGTGGTTCCTGGTTCCAAGAAGTCGAGGTGGACGACACCTTGGAAGTCCCAAAAAATGGTCGACATGACTTTCCCTGCTGACTTGACAACCCTGAACTTTTCGGGACGTGGAGATGTTGCATGGCGATATCCCAACGACTGTCGTTTGTCTGTGGCTCAAAAGATGTGCCCATGATTCATCTCCCGTGAGAATGCGCTGCAGAAAAGCCTCACCCTCACGCTCGTACCGGGCCAACCGATCCTGGCAAACGTTCTTTCTCGTGTCTTTGAGTTCAGGAGTGAGCATGTGCGGTACTCGACGAGCACACACCTTACGATATCCCAGCAACTTGGTTATGATAATGCGCACTCTCTCCTTGGAAATTTGGAGCTCTGTAGCGATGTCATATTGCTTAATTCGGCGGTTGGAACGAATCATTTGATCGACACGAACTCGATGTTGCTTGTCTGTTGCCGTGATCGGTCGTCCACTGCGGGGTCTATCAGCTAGGCTAGAGCTTGCCGGGTTTCATTCTTTCACTAATCTTGCCCATCTTCTCACTGTACTGACGTCAAAAGTTGCATTGCCTTATACAGCTGTCGTTCGGCGATGAATTTGGACAGGATCGCAACCTTCAGCTGTTTCAACCTGACTTCCATGTAGGTCGCCATTATGTTTTCAGCACACCTACACCATCTAGTGACATAGACATAAAGTGGTTTTGAAAGATAACAAACTAAGCCATCATTTGAAGCTATAAGCCCACCCTCGTATATAGCCCAACATACAAGTCATGAGAATAGTTCCTCCTGCAATAGATCACGTAATCATGACATTAGCTAAGGTCATTGGCTGCCTTAGCATCGTTGCACAAGTCCTTTATTAGAACATGTATTATATGAACTGTTACTTTCCGTTTATCTTATTATTATTGACATGAAGCAACATGTCAAACAAAGTACCGAGATTCTTCTGAGGAAAGTTAATTTCGCATTAATTGCAAAAGAGCACTTTTCAGGGCCAGCAATTTAACGGCAACCTCAGTACGTGGCTAGATTTTACTCTAGCTGGTTCCATGGTAATGCAGTGATTGATAGTTCTCATGATTCGCTCGTTGGGGTGCCTAATTAAAACGTTGTTTTCTTAGGTTTCAATACTTAACAAACCTTTTTAGCCCATGGACTTGTAGAATCTTCAATTGTAATCCTACCGGTCGGACGTGATGAATGTGTAGAAAATAAGAATTTCCCATGATACTTGTCAGCCATATTTTCCTCTAACAAAGATGGTGGAATGTAAGGCGTAAGATAATTGTATTGTTCCTGTCGATAAACAATTTCAAAGTATTTAGTTCAAACAGAGCAGATTCACCCCACAGCGTATAAAAACTTCTCGCTATGTTGTGGTAATGAACAATAAGAACAAAACTGAGCCCAAAGATTCAAAACGTTTTACAAAGTTAAAAACGAAACTGATCCTTGTCGTTTTTAAAATGTATAACATCTGTTTTAAGCATTGCATATAGAAAGTGACCGAACTGTTACCATGCTGATTTTGGCCAAACTTTGCGAGCATACACACTGCTTTGCAATGAAATTGCCCCACCCACAAGGAGTTATCCGAATCAAGAGATACATCTAAACACACCTTTATTACGTTATGGAGCCAAGACGTGCAGTCGTTTGTACAGGGTGTCCCGACGGAAAGCGGCATCAGTAGTTTGTGGCACCATTGTTCCAGCCGCAGGTGTAGGTGATCATACAAGTGGCGAATGTCATCTTGGGGTACGTCTGCCCAGGCCTGGTGAACCTGCTGTTGTCAGTTCATGGAGATTGCGGGGTGATTGTAAATCACGACATCCCACCATGTCCCACACGAGCTCAATTGGCAATAGGTCTGGGGATCTCGCAGGCCATGGTAGGCAGTTGACATCATGCAGACATACCATGCTCATGTTTGCCATGTGTGGTCTGGCGTTATCCTGCTGAAAGACTGCGCCGGGTATGGTGTGCAGAAGGGGCAGTAATACGGGATGCAGAATCTCTGTGACGTACCGTGCTACTGAGCATTTTCCTTTCAATATCTTTACCTTTTGCTTGAGCATTAAATCCAGATTTTGTATAATAACTTCTTATAGAGCATTTTGACTATAAAATCTAATTATGCAGTTAAAAGATGAACCCTTAAACTGAAACATCGGTCTGCGTGATCAGTGGTCTGCACTTCCGTTTTCATACTACCTTCCTATAAACTTCTTCTTTGCTCTAATCCACAGACCAGGTGTTTCATATTATATATTTGGCAAGTAAGACCATGTGTGTTGGTATGTGTATTTTTCATAGAATTTTGCAATATGCAAGGTTCGACAATTAATAAACAAGACTGATGCTACTTTCAATGTGTTCAAGCATGTGTGACCATGACAATGTACAACCTGTGACAATAAAGTTCGGTGAATGATGGCATATTGAGAGTGGATTGCTCCCGTACATGAAACAGCAGTTACTATCCTTCAAAGTAATCCCCGTCGATGGTAATGCACTGCTAGGAACGCCTGTACAAGTCCTGGAAACTCCTGGCTTAGTCGTTTTTAGGGATAGCCTTCAGTTAGGTTGTAACATTACGTTGGATGTGTTCTACGGTGTTCCGGCCTCCTCGGAACCGTTTAAACCACTCATAAACACACTTCACAGGAATAGCACTTTCTTTGTAAACTGTTGTCATCATTTCATGAGTCTCTTTCGTTCGCTGATCCATTTTGGGTTTCGACTGCGCATAATACGCCTTCTCTCTTCAATGTCCTGTTTAAACACAATAAACACACTCGCAGCGCTGATTCTCTCAAATTTGTTTAAACATGTCTCGACCTGTCTGGGGCAGGATACGATGATGGTGCACTCTTACGACCGTTAGCAATTTGACGTCATTCACCGAACTGTATTGTCACAGGTTGTATGTTTTTGATCTTTATTGTCACATGTGCCTATATATTCTCGTGCTTCAACCCCATGCAATCATTAGTTGACGTTCCAATATTAAAAATGGAACAAAGGGGAAACATCAAGTTCTGTTTTAAACTTGGAAAAACCACTACGGAAACTTACAAGTTGATAAAGCAAGTGTATAGTGATGATGCACTATCTTGTAGACTTGTTTTTGAATGGTGAGAGAACTTTCGCTAAGTGATCAGCGAATGAACCTGAAAATGATGGCAGAAGTCTTAAGCATTAACCGTCTAATACGGGTATTGACACATGATTTGGGCAAAAGAAAACTGTGTGCTCAGTTTGTGCCACATTTCCTAACAGATGAGTGGATGCTTGCACGGAATTCATCACGGCTGCAGATGCCAACCCAAACACTCTGGATTCAATTGTGACAGGGGACAAAAACTGGTGCTATCAATGTGAATCCAAAACAAGACAACAGAGCATGGTGGTTCCCAGTATCCCTGCGAAAACAAAAATTCCAGTTTGAAAAGCCAAGAACAATAGTAATGCTCACCATTTTCTTTGACAGCACTGGCCATAAGGTGATTATCCATAAGGACTTTGTTCCGCCCGGACAGTCAATCAATGGGAGTACTGCAGGGAGATTTTATAGCATCTGATTAAGTGAATCCGTCGAGTACGGCCACAATTTCATGCAAAAGGGAGTTGGTTCTCACTGTACGATAATGCCAGATCGCACACAGCGGTGTTTGCCAAATTTGTTTCCGCCAGACTTTTTCCTCTTCCAAAAGGTCAAAACAAGTATGAAAGGACGCAGATTTGAGAATATACAGTCAACGACAAAAATATGGCTCGTTGAGGTGCTAGCAGAGAACAGTGGGTGCTAAAGACCTGTACGAAGAGGAAAAATCAAGAACAATAATGAATAGTGCACACCGACCCTTCAGTATCACAATGTGTAAAGCTAAGGTAGGCAGTGAATTTATGCAAACTGGATAGTAATGATTTCATCAGACACCCTTCTAAACACCAGTGACAAAAATATAGCTCAGTGCTGCTTTTATTCGAATAACAGGTAACATATCAGCGAAAAGATAGTTTTCTAGACACTAATAACCACTTGGCCCTCCATGTGCATTCTTGTTGAATTGTTTTAGTAAGCGCTTCTACTGTATCAAATTGTCTCCCACCGTCATATACCAAGCGAACCAGCTCTGCCCATAGGTTCACAGTAATCTGGGGAGCACATTCATCCAGTCACGACCTCCAGTGGAAGTTTCCCAAGATATCCAGTTGCTCCCCACACCATCACCGTGCCACCACCAGCTTGACGTCGCTTCTTGACACGTTGGGGTGCCTGTGAGTCCACCCATTCCCAGTCAAGTCCATTGGGACCATCAAGGTTGAACTGCTTCTCAGAGAACACAACCTTGCTCCAATCTAGATCCAAATTTGCATTTGCAAAGTTCAGTCTCCGCTCGCAATGTTGCGGTTTCAATGCTGGTACTTGTTTGATCTTTCTCCACCCAACAAATTCACTGTTATGGAAGATTTGCTGCACGGTACAAAGATGCCTGGGTTGGTATGATTGTCTCGGCATATTTTCTTGCAAGAGGTGTGATTCCCTGGATTCAGAGATTGGATGATCCGTCTCTTAGCTCTGACATCGAATAGGCGAGGTCGACCCGGTGGATGCTTCTTACCATATTGGTCTGGATTTTTCAAGAAATCACGTACCACATCATAACTTCTGTTTAAACGTTTACCGATTTCTGTGAAGTTGAGTCCCGCTTCACGATACGCCTTGATTGCGCTTTGTTCCTCTGAAGACAATCGCTTCTGATGAACCATTATTCACAAAATGCATACAAATTGCAATACGGAATGCAGCAACACAAATGTATAACACACCAATACTGAAGGAAGAATTCAGAATTGTTCCAACAACTTCCGTTAAAAACTTCCTCCGCCTATGTTTTGAACTTTTCCGGGTACGAGCTATATTTTTGTCACTGGTGTTTAGAGGGGTGTTTGATGAAATCATTATTATCTAATTTGCATAACTTCACTGCCCACTTTAGCTTTACACATTGTAATACTGAAGGGTTGGTGAGCAGTGGTTAATATTTTACTTGGCTTTTCCTCTTCATACAGGTCTCTAGCATGCACTGTTCTCTGAAAAGAAACCGGAAGCGGCCCGTGGGCCATAGTTTGCCCATCACTGGTTTAAGGGTTAAATTTATACATCTATATAATTCACTTACTTTTGCTGGCAAATGGCCAGACTTGATTGGATCCAATCTATTGCATGTGAAAGTGTCATAAGGGCCTCTGATTCCCACAACTTTTTGGAGATACTTATCAATAGGTGCTTTGCCTCTCTGATATGTAGTAGGACTCAATCCACTTCCACCCTTTTGTGAGAGATAAGAGGGATAAATCTATACTTTTACCAGCCATTGAGTGATCAATTATTAAATTAAAATATTAATAACAGAAAGGTAGGTTCCAGAAATATCAATATGGTAGCGTTTATTCGTACAGTCAATGTGTTTCGAGGAAAAATCTCATCATCAGGACTATGAAACGACTACAGTGAGGCAGACTTAAACTCAATCCTGATTGGTGGGCTTACAACCAATAAGGTAAACACGAGTATGTGTACAAAGCAATTATGAATGCCTGCAAAAACTTACGATAATGTTAAAGAGTTCGTTGCCTCCAGAAGTGCACGCCACCAGAAAAATTATGCTTATTGGTAAAAAAGTGTGTTTACTCTGCTGGACGTTACTTCTATTACTAAAGTGTTCTTTAAAATAGTCACTATATGTCAGTTATTAAATTTGCACCAACCTAATACAGTTTTTGGCCTGATATTTATCTTAATCATAGTTTCAAGTAGATGTGCACAAACAATGCATCTTTTTTGGATCTTTTGTCCATTGATTTAGACCACTGATAAAATAAATATGATCAGCCTTTATGAGAGGTTCTTTTAAATAAGTTACCATATTTTCTAGTGTATACGTTGTAATTTTTATATGAAGCTGATAACAGGTCGTTCAAGAAATAAATCACGCTGTTTTTTGGTATTTTCAACCCCCCGTCCCCCATGTCACAAAGTGTCACATTTTCCATACCCCCTCCCCCTTTTAAGACGTCGCACAATATAAGTTAACACCCCCCCCCCCCCTCCTACAAACAAATAATCTTTGGTTACTTCCAAACACAATAAACCTGTTTGAAGTAAGATTGTATTATTGTGTATGTGTAAATCAGCTAAAATTTGAAGGTCTCATGGACTTACACGAGGCCTGTGAGAAAACTATCCGACCTTCGGCCGGGAAAAAAAATTACACACCTGGAGCATCGGAAATCTAATCACCCTCAAAGTGGTCTCCTTGGGACTTGCACTGCTCCAAGTACTGCCGCCATTGTTGGAAGCATTCCTGGAAAGCGTCTTTTGGAATGGAGTTTAGCTCTGCTGTCGTTGCAGCCATAATGTCCTCTCTTGTCTGAAATCGTGTTCCTTTCAATGGCCTCTTGAGTTTGGGGAACAGCTAAAAGTCGCAGGGGGCCAGGTCAGGAGAGTAAGGAGCCTATTGTACCACGGGAGTCTAGTTTTTCGCCAAAAAAGTCTGAATCAAGTTTGGTTTTTGAGGCGCCAATTGCCTGTCGACCACAACTGCGGTCTCTTGCGCCGCACTGCATTACGTAGGTGACGGAGGACATCCCTGTAGTACTGTTTGGTGATTGTTTTACCACACCGCAAGAGTCAAAGAAAGCAGTCAGCATCACTTTCACATTGCTGTGCACATGGCGGGCCTTATTTGGTCGTGGTGACGAGGAATGCTTCCACTGTGACGACTGATGGTTTCCACCTGGCTGTCGCCCAGTTTCTGGCAAAATTTGATGCAGTAACGCTGCTCCAGTCGTTCCGCCGTTTTCCTTCAAATCAAAAACCGACGAGAGCACAACACACTATCTCCCTCTAATGCTGATTGCCAGCAACTGATGCTATTGAGAGGCAGGAAAAAATTCATGCATACGCACAAAGGTTCAAGGTCGGCTCATGCAAGCGCGTGCGATCCAAATCCATCAGGTTTTCACAATAAAAAATTAGGTCGGATACTTTTCTCACAGTCCTCGTATAATGAAATTTCAGGTTTTTGCTTAGGTATTAACAATTACACTATCAAAAAAAAAAAAAAAAAATGCAAACATTCTAAGAAGCAGCTTTAATCATGACGTAGAATTACAATTATTAATGTACAGTGTGTCCACAAAAACACTCCTCGATTTTATTTGGTTGTAAAATGAAAACCTTGGGGAATATTGTGTTCATTTTTTGGGTAAACGTGTAACAACTCAAAGTTTCATGTGATATACACTGACTGGCCAAATTATTATGACCACTCCCTTAATACAGTGTTGGCCACCTTTCGCTCTTATTACTGCTTGCATTCTTCGGGGCATGGATTCTATGAGATGTTGGTAGGTTGTAGGAGGAATTTGAGACCAACTCTGAAGAACTGCACTTTCTAATTCCTGCAGATTTGATGGTGCTGGATCCTGCTGCCTGATGGCCCGTTCGATCTCATCCCACAAATTCTCAATGGGATTGAGATCTGGTGATTGTGCAGGCCAACGAAGCAACGTAAACTCTCCGGCATGTTCTTCGAACCATCTGAGGACGATGCCAGCCTTATGACAAGGAGCATTGTCCATCCCCATCAGAGTACACCATTAACACAACGGGATGTACTTGATCTGCGACAATACTTAAATAATCTTGGGCACAGGAATCAAAGGACCCAAACAATGCCAAGAAAACATCCCCCAAACCATAATACTGCTGCCACCAGCTTGAAGTGTTGTGGCGATACAGGTGGGGTCCATGCTTTCGTGTTGTTTTCTCCATATACTAACCCTGCCATCTGCACGATGCATTTGAAATCGTGACTCATCGGACCACATGACCCTTTTCCAGTCGTCTACTGTCCAATCCTTGTGCTCCTTGGTGAACTGGAGACGTCTTAAATTTATCTGAATACCAAAAGGGAGAGAAGTGTGTGAAGACCAAGTGATTTTTTATACGATTTGGATCGAGTCATAGCCTACAAAGATAAGAGAATTTTCTGTCGGGCAGAAAGAAGAGTGCAGGAAGTGATGTCAGAACATTTTCTGCCTTGTGGTTTCTGTCGTTGTTTTTAGCATGTGGAATCCACGCCTTAGGCTGGTCAAATGGGGGGAACCTCTAATTTACAGAGAGAATTGAAATAACAGATACATATTTCGGCTACTAAATAGCCATTTTCAGCGATGAGAGACAAACGTCAACTTTTACTTTGAACTTGAGTTGACTTTTGTCTTTCAACACTGAAGATCCCAAGAGCGTAATGTATTTCTTGAACGTCCCCTAACTAATACACTGAATGTGACGTACATATAGATTTTATAAGTAAATCTTATACATTTCAGTGATTGTTCTCTTCATAATCATGATTTATTTTATTAGCTCGTTGCTTTACTGAATCCCTTACATAAAAAGCTCAGAGCTTTTGGAGAATTGAGAATAAAAAGGGAATTGACATGTTGCACAGGGTGATTCGAAAGTCCCCAAACTGCAAGTTTAAGACTTATTTACAGACATACTGGTTCTGTTTTTGCCCGCACACGCGCAATCATCGTATCACGCTGTGCCCTCACATTGCACAACACATTCCAAAGATCAATACAGCAGTACTCAGATATCTTTCATGGTTTTGCAGTTCGGGGACTGCAAACCACCTTTTAGCTTCTAATTCTGTAACTGGTGTGAATGCTTTCGTAAAACTTAAATAAACATAAAAATTTAAACGTTACCGTTTCTTTATAACTGTGTCCTAAGCATTTTTGCATACATGTTCGCTTGCCGAATATTTTTTTTTTGTCAGCTCGTACTGAAGGGATTCCGCCCAATCCATACGTACCAGGACCCGGAGTAGTGCTCTAAATTAAGAACGCTGTTTAATATGAAGCCTATTTATGCATTTGTAAATTTCATTGTGAAAAAAAAATTACTCCTTTGCTTGTTGGAACAATAAATCGTTGGACTTTTGTAGCCATAATTCCAGGAATATTAGAATATTTGATAGGATAATGAAGATCCTGTCGGTAATAACGACCTGGACCCAAATGGGATTTCTACAACAATAAAATAAAAACATCACCATTTAGTTACGAAGGATAATACAATGAATGGCCACTTTATTGAACATCTTTCATTAAGAGACATGCGAACTATCACGTGGAATTTTGTTAGGGCAGGTATTGAAGTAGTTAGTATTCGAACGGCGAGTTATGCCACTGAAAATCAACAAGCAATGGGAGGGCTACGTAACGGCTCTTTCCGGTTTCAAATTCAGCTATTCCAAAATTAAGAAACCATGCAAGCTTCGTATTTCCAAGAAAGGGATATCAAGTGTACTAAATAGCATTGGCAAAACCAGAAGCATCCACTAGCCATACTCCTGACATCATCTGGAAAGTTCGGCCTCGCGTCACCGGATGTAACCCACCAACACAACAGGCCATTGTAAAACAGGTAGGGATATCTATGAACATGGTAAACACAATTATCAGCGCTTTCCAACTGAAGAAGCGACACAAGAGCAGTGTTCAGCAGTTGTTGCTGCACCGTGTTCAAGAACAACGGATCAACTACGGTAAGTGACTGCAACAAGAGCAGAGCCTCTTTTTACTGCCCAAGGGGTTATAAGGACTTCAGAACATGGTACCGTGAATGCAAGGAAACATTTTCGAAAGGTTTCATGATCGTGGCAGAATACAGCTACAACGACAAGTTAATTTTACACAGAGTTGAGTCAAAAGCTAAAGTCAATGCCATGTACCCCCATATTTATCCGTGATATCTCCGGTTCGTACAGTAAAAAGTATAGTCACACCGCTGCGTCAACTCGCCTGTTCCTGGAATGCATGCAAGAAGATACCAGATCCGCTCCATTCCATTCAGCGACAGACCTGTCAAGTAACTGGATGCATTGCCTATATGGCTTTGGCCTAGTTAAACGGACCCTCGGAAGGAATCGCAAACGGTGGAAGGTCTTTGGAAAGCTTGTCAACAGGAGTAATTGATCTTGGTGTTCTGCTTTCCAGTCTCTGCAATGGAAACTGCGATGCAAGGCAATAGCATTAATGATTACCAGATTGAATACATTTGATGGCAGCAAAAGGGGTTCCACCTATTCTGGTCCTCTGAAAGTATGCAATGTACAATTTTGCAACTAAGGCATCACATTGCTACAACTATTTTTCAAAGAAATCTTCTTTTTCTTTGACTTTATGCCAGTATTCCGGAAGAGTATGTGCTCAGGCCGAACACATCGGAAACATTTCTTCAGTTGTTGCAGCATAGCGATTGTAGGGATTTGATTTAATGATGGACCCTTTATCCATCACATCTAACCAAATGATACCTTGCATGCCCTAAAACGCATGATCATGATCTTGTCTGTGAACAGAATCAGTTTGGCCTTCTTCTGTGGCTAAAGGGTAGTGCCAATACATATAAGAAGTTATCGCCTTCACAATGCTTGCGACATACATCACTGACATCCTCCATTTTTAAAAACTCACTATCGTGCTGTCCCCTGGGAACTAAGTAACATTACGAAAATCATCAAAGGACAAAAGATTCTTAAAATAACCCAAAGAGTCACCTCTTAGATTTTTGCCTCATGTTTATCGATTCAGGGATATTATCTTTGATTGGTGGACACCATGATGAGTTGTATAAGGCCCGGTATCAGGAAGGTGTCCTAATAAAGTGTCCACTCATACATAAATTATATGAAAAGTTTTTATTGATTTTTATGTCGACACTGTTTTTCTCACCCTTAACTTGTCCATTTGATACTGTTCATAGTTGAGAACGTAGGGAATTCGTGCCCAGCGTTCTGTGCTAAGAGCTCGCTTCCAGTCATTCCCTGACACCTTTTGTTTTTGTTTCTGCTTCATAGCTTTAAGGAGCCGCTTTCTTTTATCAGAAATTCTTTTTTCCAACGTTTGCGTTACGTCTTTTTTAGTTTGTTTTGTTGGCTCATCTGTCACCAATGTTGGCTGCACTTTATCAGCAGAACTGGATTTGGCCTTTTGCTTCATCTAAATAATTAAAAAGCACAAATTAGTAATCGCTTAATATGTAATCCCACTTTATCCCTGTTTTTCCTTTGGCCCCATCCCCTTGAAAGCTATTCTGATTGGTTGCATTGGACATAAACAATGAAGCAAGTGTTCTTGCATAACCACGAATGGTCCCATTGGACAGGCTTATCAAGAGCAGCTGGGAGGGTTGAGTTTTGATGACTTATGTTTGGATCGACGAGGATGTCGTCACTGAGGCGGTGTTGAGTGAGGAGGAAATTTCTGTCTAGCAATGTCACACAAAAATTGAGAGGAAGATAGTGATGATAGAGGTTGCTGTACCTTTAAATAGACAAGATTTGGTCACTCATTCTGTACAGTGGTAATGTCCTCCCTGAACTTTTGCAGTTGTATCTGATACTCACATTTCTCCTCCATGTAATGCACTATTCACTTTTCGACATAGTCCCCATCCCTTTCCACGCATTGTACCAACGCGTGACTAGTCGGGTGAACCCGTCGGAGGGGAATTCCGGGGTTGTTGTCGACACCAAGACCGAACGGCAGGTTTCACCTTGTCGTCAGAACGCAACTCATGCCCCTTAAGGTGCTCTTTCCTCTTTAGGAAGTGGTGAAAGTCGCAAGGTGCAAAGTCTTTCATTTTTGAACTGCAGTTTTTCATCTTTGAACTGTAGATGCTGCAACCCCCTCTGATGTGTGGCGTTATCGTGCTGCAGAAGAGGATCCAAAGCTGCCATTCAATCCTCGTGTCGACGACAACCTCGGAATTCCTCTCCGACGGGTTCACCCGACTAGTCATGCGTTGGTACAATGCATGGAAAGGGATGGGGAGTATGTCGAAAAGTGAATAGTGCATTACATAGAGGAGAAATGGGAGTATCAGATACAAAAAGAAATTTGAAAATCGGTTAAAAAATAAAAAAGTTACAGCCAAAACAGATTTGTCTGTTCTGATCAAAATCCTTGGGTACGCTGAAGAAGGCAGCGTGGCTGCCGAAATGCGCATACGTCCGATTAAAAGTTTGATGTGGATCAGTGGTTTCCTGTTATCTTTAATGTGTTCTCTCCTTTAAAAGAGAGGAAACGAAACATGTAACACCATTGATATACAGTGGATCGCTTGACTAATGTGGAGCTGGTGGACATGCATCTCGTCTATAGCGACGCTCAGGGTAATGCTACTGAAGCGGAAAGAATTTACCAACAGCGTTTTCTAGACCATGATCACCCACATCGCCGGGCGTTTCAAACACTAGTCCGCAGACTAACCAACTGCATCGAGGCTCAGGGTCGGCATTCCTACCTTGTACAAGTTGCATTATCTCTGCCAGGATGCATTTCTGGACCCTGTTTATAGGAAAAATTTTGTTCCCCGCTACAAACTGTACATGGTATTTCATTCTTGACCTACCTTTCTGAATCACTCTGTATACATTCATGTATACAGACTTCAATAGCTGAATAAAAAGATGCTTGTGTCTCAGGTGTATTTCATATCGCAACACCTTTGGGGTTTTCAGCAAATGGATAACAAATTTTCATTTCCAGATAATAGGTGTTTTTTGTTCGGTTCCTTGAAACCCGTATTAACGGGGTTTGGTTGTATGTTTAAAATCACTGATTTTTAATTTAATGTTTTGCTTATTACATTATAGCAGGCATTTGCAATATTTTTATCATTTATAACAAACACCGGGAGGTGATTTCTGTGATCAAAGCAAGAAATAATGTCCCTATGAATGGGAGTAGCCACCCTTTGCCGCTATAACTGTTGCTAGGCGTCGTGGCATGAATGCAAGAAGTGCGCAGTATGGCTCCGATGGTATGGCAGTCCACTTAGCTTGAAGCGCTGTCCACAGTGCTTCGAGAGTCATAGGTGGAGGGTCCATATAGGTCCCTGTCAATGCCAAGTTATGATAAGCAAAACATTAGAATACGGCGTCTTTCTTCGTCGTGTGCAAAATCTTCCACCATTTTAAACCTTTTATAATGACGTTTTTGTTTGCGACAGGTTTTGTGAATAGCAATAACGCTGTTAAATCAACAATAATGCTTTTGTGAATCCAGGCCCTACTTTTCAACAATATGACCGGTGATGGTCTAAGACCGAAACTCATTTCTGTAATATAATTCATATTGTTGCAAGTAGCACCTTTCTCTTTTTTTAAATAATAAAAGTTTTAAATTATCTAGAACTTGCCTCTGGATATCCTTTGTCTCCTAAGACTGCAGAAAGCTCCTTAAAAGCAGGATGGAAACCCTTATTTGGGAAGCTTGCAAAACAGAAACGCTAAATAAGTTACTAATCTATATTGGAATGCTAATTAATAATGTTAATTAGTGATAAAATAATTAAATGATTATTAGTCTATTGAAGATCAAAATGAGAAATAAATATTAGCAATAACATCTTCTGAATAAAGCCATCTAAAAAGGGAAAACCAAAAATTGCGTAACATTGTAAGATTAAACCACATACAAACCTCAACCTGATGTTAGTTTATAAATAAAAAGGTCTCCGACTAGCAAAATGGTAGCATTGTGTTTAATGGAGCCTACGCGTTTCCAAATACACTTCTTCATCGGGGTGAGGAGCGATACAAACAAAGTCAGCCTTCACCTCGGAATATATGGAGAAGAAGACATATTGAAGGTGCATACCAAGGATGCACAAAGCATAACAATACGTAATTCAGCTTATTGGAGTTTATTTATATATTTATTGTTTTTTTGTATTTTTATATTATCTACCAACTGTCGCATCTCCTGTAAGCCCACCAATCATATTCTCAGGTGCAGGCTGACTTGATTGTAGTTGTTCCTAATCCCGATGAGTCTTTAGCTTTGGAGTCTATCAACTTACCACATGACCACGTTGACTACTCGAATGTCCTACTCGATGAATTTCTAAATATACATTAATAGCATCCCACTTAAAATGATTATATCTCGTAAACTAATGCCCATTAGCATGAGTTATTATGCCATATAATAGTGAGAGGGCTGCGTAACAACGTATTTAAATTTCTGGTAAATCCAAGCTTAACAGGCCTGGTCCTCCCCTTGTAAGTGGTAAGTTGGTGGCACGATATGATGCTTGCCACTTCAGTGCGCGTTAAACCACTTTGAGACCACTTCGCCACCACTCCTCTCCCACACCACATTGTTGCCATGCACCACTTCTTAACCATACCGCTGCCATGCCACCTCAGTGCGCTCCTTGCCTTAGACGACATTTTACATGTTTGGCCTGCCCGATCCCCAGACCTCATTCCATGTGATTTTTGGCTTTGGGGACTTTTGAAGCATCTGGTAAGTCATGACAATCCAAGAATTTTACCTGATCTTAAAGACAGTATTTCACGCTACGTGCACGACATTTCGCCGCATACACTTCTCAGCTGTCGAGCATGCCATCTTGCTATTTCAGAAGTATCTGAAAATGAAGGCCATCATGTGGAATATGTTTTGTTATAATTTGTTGTGTTTTACACATGTTGAACTTGTTAAACTATTGTACACCTGTGGCTTAATGTGTAATTACTCATTAAATGCCCTCTGCTGGTGAAATTCGTTACTAATATTTTTTTTTTTTTTTTTTTTTTTGCTGAAACAAATTCCCATTCCTTCATTACGTCCTCCACAAAATTTTACACTTTTCTGATGACTGGTTTTCGCCTGTAGGCAGCTTTGCAATAGGGTCCTTTAATTATGGACACTGGTATACAGGGTGTGGCACGTATTTGAGAACAAAACGACGGCAGGGTTAAGATACCACAGATCCTGTAATACAATTTACATTTTGTAATTCAATAAAACCACCGTCCGCTGCAATGACAACCTCCACACGCTGTCGGAACCGCTGGCAGGCAGCAACGAGGTGGTCTTCTGGATTTCTGCCATTGCCTCCACAATAGCTGGCCTGAGGGCTTCAACAATGTTGTGTGGATGCTTGTTGGACTCCCTCTCAATGACGCCCCAGACGTAATAGTCCAAATTGAGATCAGGGAAGCTGGGGGACAACATGTTGGGAGCAGGGCCATACCCAGAATTTTTCTTTTGGGGGGTAGGGTACATCCCCCTCTCTTGGTCATCAATGCTTGAGTGCTGTGGGCCTTATGACTTGGAGCAAAGTCTTGTTGTAAAACATACGGCTTACCACATGCTACAGCAGTAATCCGGGGCTTCACAACTCTTGCCAACACATCGGTGTAAGCAGATCTTGACAGAAGGAATATGGAGACATCATGTCGCCTTCACTGCTCACAACGCCCAGAACCATCACTGTGGGTATAGGTGTATTTTAGTATACCAAGGCTCATACTACTTCAGGATTCGTTAAAACTTGTGGAAAATAAAGATAAAACTTAACTAAATGTTAACACAATATTAGCATATGCTTTCAGTATAATTTCTTAGGCACATTCCACGTTATCCGTCACTAAAGAGTTGGTTATCCGGACCGCTACACTGTCTGCTCACACCTTATGCCCGAGTTCTACGGAATAGCGGGTTTAAGATGTCGGCTTTGAGTGTAGCGATCCCGATATATATATGCTGCTAGTGTGTTAACATTTCGTTTTGTTTTATCTTTATTTTCCGCAAGTTTTAACGAATCCTGAATCAGTATGAGCTTTGGTATACTAAAATACACATATACCGAAATTTCATACGCATGACGGTTGGAACTTCCTGGGGGGTTTGACACAGCCATCAATCACCACTGGCAGTATCCAGTTCTCCCCGAACTCTGAACATGAACGAAGTGTTTCAAGAATACAACAATCTCTGAGTCGGAGTGTCCTGCAGCCAAGAAGACGATGACAGCATGTCGCTTCATTTGCTGGGTTATCTTTAGATCCGCCATGTTTATCTGCCTCGTTTCAGAATTGTTGACTATTACGTCATACTCATGTATTCTTAAATACCTGCCGCACCCTGTATGTGTTGTATCCAAGACAGGAGGGGGATAACAGAGTTTTGGCCTCAGTAGGAAAGGTAGCCCCAAACACTTTTGAAACTTTGAAGGACACGCATAAAAGTTAAACCAGAACTGAACTGTACCCAGGATTCTTAAATGGAGGAAGTTTTGAAAAAAAAAAAAATAGGATTTTCTGTCATGTAGTTTATAATTTCTATATTTTTCCTATATTATTTTGTACACATGCACTCTAAATGGAAGAGATGGTTATGGACTTGTATTAGATATGGCATGCAGATTTAACATTAAAATAAGTCAATACATATTAACATACCCGTGCTTATATCATAATGACATAATAATAATAATAATAATAATAATAATAATAATAAGGCCATCAATACTTTTGCCACGCCAATACTCTCCCTACTCCTTTGAAGTCATACAGTGGACACACTCAGATCTTGAGGGACTTGAAAGGAAACAACGTAAACTGCTTACAAAGCACAGAAAGCACCATCCACACACAGCTATTGAAAGACTCACCCTGCCTCGTTCAGAGGGAGGCAGAGGTCTTATTGACATAACAGATCTACACCAGAAACAGACTCAGTCACTCAGAGAATTCTTTCACTCTAAACAACACACATCACCATTACACAAAGCAGTCTGCATGGATGATACAAAATACACACCTCTGAATCTGGACAGCATGCAGAACACCCATAACATATCTACAACATGCACTAAACTTCAATCATGGCTCGGAAAGCAACTCCACGGTAGACATCCTTCTGACCTCAACCAGTCACACGTCGACAAAAAAGCATCGAACTTTTGGTTGAGTGAAGGGAGTCTCTTTGGGGAAACTGAAGGAACCATTATTGCCATACAAGACCAGGTTATTAACACTAAAAGCTACAGAAAACATATTAGCAAAGAATCGACTGACGGGTCTTGCAGGAAATGCCATATCGCAGAGGAAACCATCCAACACGTCATATCCAGTTGCAAAATACTCACGCAGACAGATTATTTACACAGACATAACCAGGTAGCCAACATCATACATCGACATCTGGCAAAGATACACAAGCTAAGGGACATTCACACTCTTTACTAGAAATATATCCCCGACACTATCTTAGCGAACACAACACATAAACTATATTTTGACAGAGCTATAATCACTGACAAAACTATCCCTCATAACAGACCCAACATTACACTAGTAGATAAGCAAAACAAAGTGACTTACATAATTGATATCTCCATCCCCAACACACACAATTTACAAAAGACATACTTACTTACTTACTTTTCAAACCCGCTTATCCGTTAGGGTCGCGGGGGCAGCAGCCCTATGGAGGATCTCCAGCGATCGCGATCTTCCGCCATCAGGTGCATGTCCTCCCTGGTAATATCCAAGCGACTCGAACCCAGATTCTCCATGTAGTCTAGCCACCTGGTTCTAGGCCGACCCCTTGGTCTCTTACCCACCGGCTTGGAAAATAACAACTGTCTTACAAAAGACATACACTGACAAAATCAGTTTATTAAATATACGGATCTTGCACATGAAATAAAACGCCTTTGTGGAATTAACAGAGTACATATTGTTCCTATCGTTGTTTCTGCCACTGGGGTTATTCCACACTCGCTACACAAAAGCCTGTCAACACTAAATTTAAACCCACACTTATACAAAACCTTACAGAAAGCCACAATTCTAAACACCTGTCACATAGTAAGGAAATTTCTACATCCAAACTTTTCCTCCCTCGCATTTGAGTCCCTTGGGCTTTGGCCCTCTTTTGGGTCTGCCTCTGGGATTCGCTTCCGGACTTGATCCGAGTTTGGCTTCCCCAAACAATGATAATAATAATAATAATAAAAGCTTATCTTTTTACATTTTTTATTATAAAAATTATTCTTTTTAGTTTAATATTTTTAATAGATAACATACCGGCTAGTTAGTGAGCCAAATGGAGCATTAAGGAAATTTTTTCCACCTTTGACTAATTCTTGGATCGCCAAGGAATTTTGATTTGAATTTTTAGGAAAACCCATTTTTGTGGTAGTGAATCTAAAGAAAGGAAAACGAATATTGAATAGAAATTAAAATATAAAACCCAGAAGGTTTTCTTTGGGTGAAGGGGAGGGGAACATGTTTTAAGTGTCAAAGAATTTCTTTAGTAAATGCTTTTGCAAGCCAACAATGGGATGGATGGCTGTGAACGAGCAATTGAAACAATGCCTATGAAACAATTGCCTGACGAATGGAAATGTCATTTATTTCATTTATTTAATTAAACTTTGCTTTTGAGAGCTACAAATGGGGATTAATTTTGAGTTATTTAAGAGTTATTTTTTTTTCATATTTTTTTTATTTTTTTTTTATATCGAATGTTTAAGAAATAATTTATTACGTGGCATAATAAAAATTGTAACTGTTAAAAACGTACTTGAATGCATGATTTATTGAGAAAACGATTTCTATTATTAAAGTGGTGCTTGTAAGAGAAGCCCACCTTAAGCTACTTTTCAATTTTTGCTAGAGAAATTGGATTTTAATCGAATTTATCAAAATTCAATACAAATATCTCTGCGTTTTTTAGTTTAATAAAGATCACTTAAGATGTAAATAAAAATTACCCCTGAAAATTAAAAAAAAAAAAAAATATTTTAATTATTTTTTACTTTTGAGTGCTTCTTATAATTTATTTCAACATTAAAGTTCATGAATAATAAATATTTGGGTAAACAAGTTCATAAGAGCCATTTTGATTTTTCGTCATTTTCCAGGATCAAATGATGTTTTAAATACACTCCCAGACAAACATATGGAGATTTTTGAAAATTTAAAAGATTCGTCTCAGATAAGTGCTATTAAAATAAAATAGAATTGTACTATGCATTACACAGCGATGTACACTTAATATACACCATCTTATTAACTACACATAAAATTTTTTGAGTAATAACTAATTTTGCTCAAATACATCATGTTTGCAGATGATCTAAAGCTATTCCAGCAGGTTATCACTCGGTCTGATTGTGATATTTACAGGTCAAGGTTGATACTTTTTCTAAGTCGTACCTAGATAATGGGCTGATTATTAATAATAATAAGACTAATAATAATTATCTTTAATAAGAAAATTAAACCTATTTTATTTTCTTATACTGTCAATGAGACTTTGATTGAAAGGGTTGAAAGTATTCGAGATTTGGGGGTATTCCTCGACCGTAAGTTAATCTTTGGTGACAATGTGGACAGATTGTGCAAGAATGCACTATTTAAATTAGACGTGATTCGTAACCTGACCTCACGCTTTAAGTGTGGCAATTTTTTTATTAAATTATTTATTACCCTTATTATACCGGTCATACTTACCTAATTTTCAAACCAGCTTATCCGTTAGGGTCGCAGGGGCAGCAGCCCTATGGAGGATCTCCAGCGATCGCGATCTTCCGCCATCAGGCGCATGTCCTCCCTGGTAATATCCAAGCGACTCGAACCCAGATTCTCCATGTAGTCTAGCCATCTGGTTCTAGGCCGATCCTTTGGTCTCTTTGTGCTGAATTTATTTTCTTAAATTTTCAATAAGCCTCCTACAAAACAGATCCCTCAATCTATTCACGACTTAGTTATTAAGAAACAGCAAGAAAAAGAAAAACAAATTAAAATAGCAAAAGATCTCAACTTAACTACAAAATCTGTAAGCAAGATTATTGTAAAATATAAGAAAATTGGAAGTTGCACTGTGAAGCAAAGCTGCGGCAGAAAACTCATCACAAGTAAAGCCGAGGATAGACATCTAAGAGGTATTGTCAGAGAATCACGCTTTCAAACGGCAAGAGAAATTACTGCCAAATGGAATCCAATCAGCAAGAAAGAAGTTTTGGCAAAGACAACAACCCGCCATTTGAAAGAGAGAGGTTACTCTTTTCCTTCTGCAGCAAAAAAGCCTCTCCTAACTAAACGAATGAAGAAAAACCAACTTGGACTATAGAACAATAGACAAAAGTCATGCGCCAAAAGTCTACCAAGATAAATGCATATGGGACCGGAAGTTTAGCTTTTGTCAAAGGAAACGTCACCAGTTCCTATTACACGGAAATAATGGCTGATCATCTGATACCAGGTGCTGCTTTTTACTTTCCTGATGGTAAGTTTATAGTATAGCTTGTCACAGAGCAAACGCGACACTGAACTGGTTGGAAGAACAAAATATTCACCTTCTAAAATGGCCAGGAAATAGTCCTGACCTTAATCCTATAGAGACAATTTGGGGTAAAATGAAGCGAAACGTTGCCATATGTAAAATTCTAACAAACAAGGATTTATTCAAAACTGTGTCCCATGTCTTGTGTGAAATATCTAGAGATGATTGTCAGTGTCCCATAAAGTTTATTAATGCTGAAGGCACCTGGACCAAATACTAAACAAAGACTAATCTTCAAGCTTACATCCCAGCATAGACAAATCTCCAAACTTTTGGCTTCAGTACTGTTTGTTTTTCTGTATGTTTTGTTGAAAGAAATTGTTTGAAGTACATAAAATGTTTTGTGTATAGAGAAGAAACTAAGTAACATTCGAATAAATCATCGTATAATGCATGAACAAGTGTTCTTTTGTTTTAAAAAAGTTTTTTCAGATGAATCTTTCATATTTTTCAAAAATCTCCATATTTTTGTCTGAGAGTGTATTAGACAATGTATTCCAATTGGAATTTTTTTGTGTATCTTTTACGGTTTTCGAGGTAGAATTTGGATGTGTTCTAATTTACATATTTGAGATGATAAAAGGTGCTCCATCAGATAGAGCACCCTCAAGTTCCAATTCATTCCATGTATTGGAATTTGCATAACTACATTGATATCCAAGATAGGAAGGGGATAACAGACTTTTGACTCGCCCTGTATATTGTCTTCTTTATGTGTTTTGCTCCGTTATTTTGTACCTTGCCATAGTGATGGGCGATACTTTGGTATCGAATATTTGATAGTACTCGATGCTGTCGGAATTTTCATATTCGATACCATTCGATACCAAAAATAACAGAAAAAGGTAAAAACAAATAATTTTTTTTTGTTTTTGGAAACTACTACATGTCGAGGTATGATTGGTCCCTGCTGCAGTAAGAAAAGAACCAGATACGTCATCATGATACAATACTTCATTTAAGCCAATGGGTCTTTAAGCCATTGCAATGATTGGTCAGTGATAGATTGATAGGTTGATTGCTAATCTAAACCTGAAATCGATGCAAATGCAAAGTTCGTCATGTGCTGTCACCCCAACATTCTGCAAGGTGACAGCCTCCAGATATTGGAAGACTGTGTCAAAGTTCTTGGTCCAGTACATTATGTAACCAAGTAACTATCTGGGGATAAATATGTCACAGCAAGCAAGGTGATTCCTTTATTTTATTGTCTACGTAATAGCATGGAGGGTATCGTGTTGTTAACGAATATTGGCACCGAGTTGAAAACAAACATCATGAAACACTTGGCAAAGAGATTTGGCACTTGAAACCAAAAAGGAATCTACATGTTACTTAAGTTCCAAGCATCAAATTCTGAAAATCAACATTCAGAAGCAGCTGGTAGTGATACATGGCATCACTCAGTGATACAAGATGTGCATTATTGTAGAATAAATAAGTTAAATTTCTTAATTCGAAGAAACATTTAGTGAATCAATGTAAAGTCCGCTTATAAGAGCATATTTTCAATCCCATGAAACACATCAAATATGTATGGTAACCACAGATTGTTTCTGATTGGTTCAAATTTTGATAAACTACTGGTAAACCCACGTCAAAAATAAAAGAGCCAGTGCAAGAAATTGGATCACAAAGGCAATGATAAAAAAGGGGCCTGCAAACCCGAAGATTCATTCCGAATTGGAATTTTCAATCCAATCATCCAGCAGCAAAGAACTAGAGTCTCTCTCTCTCTCTCTCTCCCTGAAGTAGATAATCGCCTGCAAATAAAGACACAGGTAATGGCAAAACATTATTTTTTTTTATTTTTAAAAAACGCACACCTTGTTCTATACTTTTCAACCTTCTACACACACACACACCGGCCAATGAATTAGAAACCTTCGTTCAATATGGTATTGACCCTCCTTTGGCTGTAATTACAGAACATACGCGGTTTGGCATGGACTCTACAAGGTGTTGCAATGCAGGTAAGGTAATCACAGACCAAGCATTCGTCAGAGAGACCTTCAGGTCCTGCAGAGTAGATAGAAGTGGATCCTTCGACAAATGTCTCTTTCCAACGGCAGATGTTGCAACTCTGTGTCACGTTCAGAAAACCACTCCTGAACAATTCTTGCTCGATGGACAGTAGAAGAACCCATCACAATTTGGGTACAAATGCACCATTGCAGGATGGACTTGATCTGCAGCAATGTTCAGGTAGTCTTTGGCTTTCACCCGATTGTCAAGGAATATCAGGGGACCCTTGCCATACCAACAAAACATGGCCCGTACCATGACACCTCCTCCTACAGCTTGAACAGTGTTCACAACACATGAGGGATCCATCGCTTCTTGGGGCTGCTGCCAAATTCTCTGCCAGCCATCGGTGCAAAACAATGTGTAACGTGACTCGTCCAACCACATCACCTTTTTCCAGTCGTCTACTGTCAAGTCACACCGTTCTTTACACCACTGCAGGCGAACTTTCCGGTTTGTTGCTGACACCAGGGGTTTCCTCACTGGCATGCGACTTCCCATCCCTATTCGCTTCGACTCTCGGCGCATTGTTCTGGAGATGGGTTGCGATGATCCTTCATTGAAGTCTGCCGTTAGTTGCCCCACAGTAGACCTTCGGTTTTGCCGCACAATCCGTCTCAGACGACATCGGTCCCTGTCTGTGTTGATTGTTTTTGATCCACAATTTTGCCATTTCGACAACTCTTGTGGATTCAGTTTCCACGCATTGAACACTTGGAGACCTGACCTTTTGAGATACTGGTCAATTGTACTGTCCTGGAAATCGTAGCTTCAGCTAGATGGGCTCCCACAATAATTCTTTTTTGGAACTCATGACACGTCTGCTGTTTTCCCCATTTTGCTCAACTTGAGTAGCTGCAGCTTGTTCCTATTCTGTACCTGCAGCTTGAAATGAGCATGTACCTCACATGGTTGCATTCATTTGCATGTCACCCCACTTTACATATCAGTACAGTAATTCATCACGGGTTTCTAATTCATTGGCCAGTGTGTGTATAATAAGCTGTAGAATAAAGACTAATACAAACCGAAAAATCTCTTCATTCTTCATTATGGCAAAAAAAATAACGCACCAATTTATCGTTAGAATTAAAGTTACAAATTCCAAAAGCTGTCTAACATTCCAACTTCAGGAAAGGAGATGTAGCCAAAAAATTCACTATTCCACCATCAGTGACTGCAGGCAGAAGGAAACACACGATTAAAAAGGAAACGAAATCGAGGACTAACGTATGACGATGCAGAAGACGCATTATTGAGAGGTTTAACCAGGTAAGTTTTAATTACGATTAAAAAACGTTTTATTGTAGAAAAGTGAACTTAAAAATGTAGTCTATGACAAAAGAAACATTAAGAAATAAAGAAATTATTCTGGAGCTGACTCCAAACATCAGGTAAATGATATTAATTAGAAAATGGATGGAAAAATTCTGCGACCTGGATTCGAACCAGGAACTTTGACTGTCATGGTCGACTGGGCTCCAGACACTTGTACAACTATGCTGTCACTATTGCCCAATGATGAGAGGCACAAGCCATGACAGTCGAGGTTCCTGATTTGAATCCAGGGGGTCTAGGCTGAGCTCATCGACAAGCAGTCGACTGTCGACGAGTGTCGATGGTCACGTGGCTAATGACGCATTTGTCGATTCGAGCTAGCATGAACACGACTTGTCAACAGTGTCTACAGGGTACAGACTCTACACCGTCGATTTTCTAGTGTAGACTTTGACCATCGACAACCGCCTTAAGAGCAGTAGACTATGCACATTCTTGTCTACAATTCAAGAGCAGTCGACTATGCGCTTGGAGATCGTTATTTCAGAATTTAGCAACAGATTTCTTATTCAAATCTTTTTTCCTTTGTTTCCGGCCTACAGGCTAAATACACATAGCTCAAGAATACACATATTCTAAAAATATTAACAAAAACTTGTTTTAAAATATTTACATACATGAAGCACTCTCTTGTGCTACGAAACTTGAACTGTGAAAATAATAATAGACTATGTCTACACGTATGCATTTATGTATATACATGGATAAATGTGTAAAATTATGTGTAAATGTTTGTATCAATGTATATCATCTAGCCATACGTGTGTAAACTTGTGTATAAATGTGTAATATGCCACTTATCGACGGTTAGATTTTGTCGAGATCGACAGCTTGTCGATGAGTTCAGCCTAGACCCCCAGGTCGCTGAATTTTTAACATGATAATGTTTTAAGGCTGGACATCTATCTATAAAAAACGTGATGCAAAAACCGACACCAAGAAGTGTTACGGAAACAGTTTTGCATTGTTGTTGCACGTTTAACCATTGTTGGTGCTGGCTTGAATCAAACGCCGGAACTGAAAAGTCACCTGACCATTGTTGTCTTACCAACAATTTTTCTTGAAATCTTTACTACAGATATATTATCATAGCCTAATAATGAGAAGTATGTCCACTCTCGTTTTCAAATGTTGTCTAAATTCCCTAGTGGCAGAGTAACTCCATTGTTTACTACTGCAATCATAACGGAGACAAAATGTAGTTTATGATTCTCAAAAAGAAAAAAAAATCCAAAATAATAACCCCAAGAAAATAAAACAACCATGAGCTACATGAATTAAGGTTGTTATAACTGAACTCTTATTCAAAATAGTTTAAATAAAAAGGATTTTGCCATATTAGAAAATTTGATGAATGGTTTTCATTGGATTCCCTAAATTAGATGAAATAAAATCTTTTTTACAAAATTATAGGGCCTGTAAAGATTTTTTAATTTTTGCTGTTATGAATAGAAAATTGCATACATACCTTTTTTTTTCCAGTCAGATAAAATGCGATGAAGAAAATCGTGAAAAGCTTTTGATAACGACCTGTCAATAGCAAAACAATACCTGAATAGATCCAGAAAAGAGGAGATAGCCGAACGCTTGGCGCGCTGCTGTCGTTATTATTGTTGTAGGACGTCGATCTGGCAACAGCTATAACAATGAAACCGACCCAGGGTGGACAGGCTTCTTATTATTACTTACTTACCGTACTTACTTTTCAAACCCGCTTATCCGTTAGGGTCATGGGGGCAGCAGCTCTATGGAGGATCTCCAGCGATCGCGATCTTCCGCCATCAGGCGCATGTCCTCCCTGGTAATATCCAAGTGACTCGAACCCAGATTCTCCATGTAGTCTAGCCACCTGGTATCCACCGACCCCTTGGTCTCTTACCCACCGGCTTGGAAAATAACAACTGCCTAGGAAGAATAGTTTGCGGCATCCGTATCACGTGGCCATACCAGCGCAACTGAGATCTCTCGATGCGGAGAAGTAGCGGCTCAACACCTAGAGACTCCCTTATTGTGCTGCTGTGCACTCTATCTAGTAGGGTAACACCTGCCACACCTCTCAGAAATCTCATTTCGGCCGCTTGTACCCGCGATCGCACTCTTTCGGTCATTACCCAAGCCTCATGAATGGTGAGAATGGGGACAAAGATAGATTTGAAGACGGAGAGCTCGCGTTTCTTTACCACGGATTGCCACAGTTCACGTCTGACACAGCTTGCTGCACCGATCCGAGCATCCAATTCTTTCTCCTGCCGTCCATCACTCGTGAATGCAATCCCGAGATACTTGAATTTCTCCACCTGTCTCAATGAGACTCCCCTAACATGGAGAGCGCACTAAGCAGGCTGTCTTGAAAGGACCAGAACAAGGATAATGAACAAGAGGGGCGACAGAACGCATTACAATAAATATATTTTATTATTCACAATTTAATTCGTGTTATTATTTAGAAACATTTAGATTTTTTGATGGTTTTCGAAGTCTTCAACCTATCTACAGGGTGAGGCATTTATCTTGAGACAACCGAATATCTCGGAAACTAAGCACTGTACGAAAAAATGTCCAAAATCAAAAGTGAATTATTTCGCAGGAGAAATGCATTAGTTAAAAAAAAATTATTCCCCCCCCCCCCCACCTTGTGAGAGGTGCTGGGGTGAGGGGGTAACTTTGAAATCTTAAATAGAAACCCCTGTTTTTAATGGTATATTTAGAGTGTACACAATATTCGAGAAATGTTTTATTCTTGGTGTTTTTTTTTCAATTGATCCAACCGTTTAGGAGATAGAGGCCGTGAAAGTGTGGAACTTTTAAAGTTTTGAACCCAATTTTATTGATGAAGGACAAATAGTTAGAGAGTGGGTCTTACAGTAGACATTCCTATTCTACTTTTTAAATGTCTTTAAGAATCCGAAGTCAGAATTTCAAAAATTTAAACTTTTTTTTTTATCATGATTCAATGTTTCGGATTGCAGATTCGAAACTAAGTCACCTTTTTCATCTATTTTCTAATTAATATCATTTAAACGAAACATTTTCAACAATACATCTGCATGTAAAGTAGAGGTCCATCAAGAGAACATTCCAACAGGTGAAAGCAGTCAACTATTCTTGCTTATTTTTAGTAAGTAATTAACAATAAATTTTATGGTATACTGTAATCTTGTCAAATGTAAGATATCATAAAATTTATACGCAGTAGCCTATATACAATCTTCGGATATTACGAAAGAAAAATCTTGGCCCCTTCAATTTTGTATTAAGCGGATTATACAGTAATTCAGTGTAATCAGATAGTTTATTTTGGCTCTGTTGATGGTAATGTATCGAAATGCATCAGCTATTTATTAAAGTGTTCTTCCCCCCCTTGATCCATTCTTGAGTTTGTATTGCATTATTGCATCATCCAGTCTTTCTCTCTTTTATTCTTATTTATCTCAGCATTACTAGAACAATATGAATAAACTTATTTTTAATTTTATTGTACTAGCTTTTCTATTGTGTTAGTTTTGAATGGAAAGTGGAATGAAATGGCTATAAAATTAAAAAAAAAAAAAAAAATCTTTCAAATTAGAAAGATAAATCTGATTGAAAGAAAAAAGAAAAAAAAATTATCTAAGAAGAAGTTCAAAAAGTTCAGCATTATGTAACTTTCAAAAGAAATGAGATTCATTTGAAATTAATACTTAAAGTTGATAAATATTAAATAACAGAACTAAATAGAAGGCATGCTACAAGTTAAACAATAATTTTAATCCATTTTCATGCCACACTTAAACCCATCTAAACTTTTCTTAATCCGATTGAACTTTGCCCTCGTTCTTAAGAGCAGAATTGAAAGACAATAGGTAACCTTGATGCGATTCAGACTTGGAAATTGAATCTGAATTTGCTTGGTCTTTTAATCTAACATAGAAGATTTACGAACTAAGAGGCTTCACTGAGATTCGAACTTTCTCGTATCATTTATTTGCTTTCCAGCTAAGGTAAGGAGCCAGCATCTTCAGTATCAATCTCTTGGACATGTAATCTCAGGAAACTGATAAGGGATCTTTATTTCCTCAAATAAAAGGAAGAAAATAGAAAAAATATAATTTGCTTACTTAAATAACATTTTGTGATAATCTAATCTCCATAGATATTTTTTTTTTTAACTTGTTCCGTACATAAAAATTAGATTAAATTGTGAATTTAATATTATTCTCTCTTTTTTTTAATAAATTATTTTTTTATATATAAATCAAATGATGATGAGGGGAAAAAAATACTCTCATTGCCATCTTTCAATCACATTCAAATGAAATGAAATCTAATCAAAAGTGATTAAAACGCATTCAAGCAGTTTCTATTGGGAACTCTTAAAATCATCACCCTAATAAAAATAAAATTGATAACGGGATCTAGTAGCCTTGAACAGTAAGGAACAAGCAGAGTTCTAAGACGTTTAAGGAGCATTGTTCTTGTTTGATGATGCTTATAAATCATTAAATCTTTGTAATATTATCTCTGAGGAACATCAAAGGTTTAAAAAAGTAAATATATCCTTTTATTAGTTGAAAACAATTAATGAATTGCACAAGAATTTCCACTCTAATAATTCCTAACTGTATTTGATGGATTAAATGTTAATGCACTTTTTCCATTATAGAAACATTTCTACATTTGATTTGCAACTGAATCAGAATGGCTTCCACTGTTTTGCTCAGCAGGGATTCTCCTGACATAGAAGTAATTATTTATTAGAATCTTTCTTTTTCAGTTAATGGTTCACGTCAATATCAATTATAAACTGTTCATGCAGAAATTTATTTTCTTTTACTCATCTATGTATGTTATTATTATTATTATTATTATTATTATTATTATTATTATTATTATTATTATTATTAAGGAAAATCAACAGAAGGTTTGTTGTTAAATTTAAGGGATAAGATAAACTATGCATTCCACCATGGCCTATTTTCAACAATAATCTTCATGGACTTGAATAATGCTTATGATCTTGTGGACCATCGACTATTAGTGAAAAAATTGTATAACTACGGAATTAGAGGGCCTTTAAGTAAACTTATAAAAGAAATGTTAGGTAACCATTCACAAAAAGTGTGCTTAGGTAAAGTGAGTAGCAAAGTAGTCTCGGTGAATGATGAATTTTTAATATTTTTATGAACGATTTACCTGAACAAATAAAAGGCAGCCAAGTATTCATATATGCAGATGATGTAGCATTGTTCACAATGCATAAAAATGAAGAATCGGTTTTAGAATTAACACAAAAAAATTTAAATAAAGTTGTGGATTGGACTCCAATAAATTAAGCATAAATAACAAAAAAAAAAACATATAATGAAATTCCAAATACCACATAAAGAATACAGTAAACTCCGTGTAATTTGAATTCAAACGGACCAACAAAAACTGTGGTAAATTGTACCTGTATTTTGTGTTGCAATAAAATAAAAAATTATTATGTACTAGCTAGTTTTTAAGCTATCGAAATGAAAAACAAAGTTAATTGAGCGAGAAGATAAACCTAAAAACTATGAAAGCTACATGTACTTACAATTCCGAAGTCTTCAAAAATATTTACGCCTGGAGTCCTTATGATACTGAGCACAACCCCTAATTTACCTGCTTATACTTAAAGCATGAATGGAAAGCTAGCGCCAAATCTCGAAAGCGGATTGGCTACTGTATCCAGTCAGGCTTCTGAATAATCCAGTAGAAGAGGATTCGGCCAATTATATTTTTACAGTAAACTCCACATGTAGTAGCACAGTGCTTGTTCAGATTAATCTGGGATTTAGTCACAAATTATTTTTGGAGTAACTATGGCATTCGAATTAGGCGATGAAAAGTACATTAGTTTGTATTAAATGTACTTGATGATTGATTCGAATTGGGCGATAATTAGAAGATTTGAATTATGCGGTAATATTTTACATTAAATGTAAAGGATTTCAAACGTTCCTTGAAATTTATACGAATTAAGCATAATTCGAATTACACGGAGTTTACTGTATATGCATAGCATTTATAAAAACGTGGCTATACACGATCCCTTATGTGGAAAAACGAATGAAAGAAATAAAACATGTAAATGCCCAAGGATACAAGAAGTACAAACAGTTAAATACATGGGATTAACTTTTGACGCAAGAATGTTCGGGGAATCCTTAGAATTTTAATCATGTTTTTAATTTATTGTTGCATATACAGGGTGTTTTTGAATTGAGTACAGATTTTTTGGGAGATGATAGAAGAGGTCTTTAGAAGTATTTTTTATCATATGAACATGGGGTCCCCGCAGCTTCGTTTACTTACAATACTGCATTGAACAATCAAATGACACCGGGACGCAGTGTGCGTTGGTAGGCCTAGATTATTTTATTTTTAACAATTAATACAAGCAATCTACTGTATGACTTTTACAGTAATTGTTCGAAATGACCGCCATTTGCTTCATAGCACAATTCGCAATGCCTTATGATGGATTGATGTACGCGTGGAAACAGTTGATTTGCACGGTCGCTGATGTCACCTGCTGCCGCGACAACACGAGCCGCCAATTCTTCTTTGGTATCTACGGGTTCAGAGTACACCATTGATTTTATGCTTCCCCATAAAAAAAAAAATCCATCGGTGTGAGATCTGGCGATCTCGGTGGCCAAGCAATCCCGGTGTCATTTGATTGTTCATTGCAGTATTGTAAGTAAACGGAGCTGCGGGGACCCCATGTTCATATGACAAAAAATACTTCTAAGGACCTCTTCTATCATCTCCCAAAAAATCTGTACTCAATTCAAAAACACCCTGTATAGAAAATAACAAAAATAAGCCTACTCATGAATAGCAATACATGTATAGTGTTTCCGTAAAAGCTGCTTAAAATGATTACAAGATGAAGCACATTTTGAGATTTTACACTGAAAAATCACTGATCTAATTTCATACGGCAAATCGTTCCAAAGGGAGATTACATTATATGGAAAACATATAGATTTAAAAGAAGTCATCTTGCAGGGTACCACAAAAAGAAATCTGTGAGTTTGTCGAATATTGGTACTGGACGCAAACCAGGCCCTAACAAAAGCCTGGAATTTTATAGCATAGAAATAATATTTATTTGCATGTATTTTAATTCAAGAGCAGATTTCTATGCAAATTCATAATTTTTTTGCAAGTATAGTGATTTTGGGTATACACTCACATGCAAAACTTAAAATAAGAAAAAACTCTTTCACCACAACAATAATAGATTGAAAATATACAACCTGATTCTGGAAGTACTTTTCTGGAGCAATTGCTTCCATCATTCAGCAGCCCAGGAGCACCTCATGGAAACCGAGAGAACAGCCTGTGTCTAGAAACAGCTGAGTATATATAAGGAACAACAACCGATAAAGGAAAACATGAAAAATCAGTTTCGCTGATTGGTTACTTGGGTCAACCATTGAATTAGAGGGGAGTCCCTAATCGGACCCATATCTAAGTTAAGTATTGATTTTTTATCTGACTGTTGGATAGCAATGTTTTCAAACGGGTGGCTTGTGTCGATTGAATATTTTGGTACGGAGGACTGGTTGCTTCTTCCATACTTCCTGTGTGCTACTGAATGACCCATACGTTTTCAGGTTTTTCCTTTATTGGTTGTTGTTCCTCATATACAGGGTGTTTCAAAATTATGTACAATAATTTTAGTGACATATTCTTCAGGTCAAAAGAAGACGAAAATGTTCTATAGCACTTTGTCTGGAAACGATTTGTTTGCGAGTAATCCAATATGATAGAGTAGGGAAGCACGGTAGTTAGCGGACGATATTTTAGCAGTTCCAGCGTTTCGACCCAACACTAGGTTGAGTGGTTTGTTCCATTTAAACCTACTTTAGGGTTGTTCCATTAGTTGGGTACGGTTGTTTCCATTACTGTAGTTTCACTACTGTACATCCACTAGGAATATCAATTTCAGAACGTTTGCGTGTTTTGACATACGCATTACGATTTACGTAAAAAAAAGTCATGTACACGTATTCCAGTGCAGAATACACTGACATGCACCTAATGTATGGTCTTGTGGACGGAAATGCTGTGGAAGCAAGAAGACTCTACCAAGAACGCTTTCCGAATAGACGTTTGCCAAATAACCGAACATTTGTATCTGTCGACAGACATTTGAGGGAGCGTGGTTCCTTTGGCCGTCAAACAGGACAAGGGTGGCCTGTAACACATTCTCCGGATAAGGAGGATGTGATAATTGACATCATACATGATGAACCACAGACAAGCACCCGTTGTATTTCTTCCAAGGTACACATTCCGCACTCATCTGTTTGGCGCATTCTTCACCGTCAGCTTTTGCATCCATACCACCTGCAACTGGTTCAGGCACTGAACCCAACGGACTATCCACACCGACAACGATTTTGCCAATGGATACAGCGTCGTCATGCTGCAGACCCTAGTTGTCTCAGCCAGATACTTTTCACGGCCGAAGCAACCTTCACCCGGACAGGAATCGTAAATTCTCACAACCAGCACCATTGGGCAGATGCTAACCCGCACGTTACCAGAGCTCGAGCGCATCAAGAGCGTTTCTCCATGAACATTTGGTATGGAATTGGCCCCTATGTGTTGCCGCCACAATTGACTGGGCGAACGTATCTTTTGTTTCTGCAGAATGCATTGCCAGAATTACTGGAAGATGTTCCTCTTTTGATAAGATCTAACATGTGGTTCATGCATGATGGCGCTCCAGCACATTTCAGCCATGTTTGTGCGAACACACCTTAATGCTGCATACACGAATCGGTGGATAAGTCGAGGTGGACCGGTAGCCTGGCCTGCAAGATCACCCGACCTTAATCCCTTGGACTTTTTTCTGTGGGGTCATGTGAAAACGATCGTCTACAGCACAGAAGTTCCTAACATTATGGATCTGCGACAACGAATTGAAAATGCATGCCAAACCGTTCGTAATGCTGGCGACGAACTCTTCCATGACATCAGACGGTCGCTCATGCAACGAGCCGAAGCGTGCGTGCGAGCTGGTGGCGGGCACTTTGAACAATTCCTGTAATTTGGAGCCACGGGTTTAGTTGGCTGTATCGCGTAAATAAATTGTTTTCAGACAAAGTGCTATAGAAGATTTTCGTCTTCTTTTGACCTGAAGAATATGTCACTAAATTTATTGTACATAATTTTGAAACACCCTGTATACTCAGCTATTTCTAGACACAGGCAGTTCTCTCAGTTTCCTTGAGGTGCTCCTGGGCTGCTGAATGATGGAAGCAGTTGCTCCCGAAAACTACTTCCAGAATCGGGTTGTATATTTTCAATCTGTTATCGTTGTGGTGAAAGAGTTTTTTTTCTTAGTTTTAAGTTTTTGCATTACAATTATCCACATTTGTCTTTGTTATTATCTATACACTCACATGCCAAAAGTCAAGGGATAGCAGTGGACTATTTTTCAAGTACAGTAGCATCATGTGCAAACAGTATAAATATGCAAATCAGTGTCATGAGTGAGGTGTACAGTGACAATGGCTAGATGACGAGAGCTATCAGAGTTTGAACATGGCCTGGTATGTGAGCACAACGTATGGGTCATTCAATATCCGAGGTGGCTCAAGAATTCATCAGCCCACGGTCCACAGTTTCAAGAGTCTACCGAGTATAACAACTTGATGGCATTACCTCCCACCATGGATAACGCAGTGGCCAACCACACCTTCTCATTGAACGGGAACAACGGCGGCTGAGTAGGATGGTCCCTGCTAACAGGCAACTGAAGCTATGCCAGATGTCATCAGATTTTAATCAGGGTGATACAAGAGCGGTATCGATGTGAACCATGCAACGAAATCTGGTGTCCATGGGTTATAGATGCAATGTTACTAAGATGATTTCTTAATTTAAATTTACTTGTTTAAATATTTTTGTTACAGGGTTACTGTGTTAGACAATGGCAAACACAGTAACCCTCTGACAAAACTTGCAATACTTACATATTGGGCAATTTCCCAATTATCCCCCAGAATTCATCCATAGTTGGAGTACATTTGTTATTATTTGATAACAATTCATTTACTTCAGGTAAAGCAATGAATGAAATGGTTTTTAGTTGGGAATCGGAATGCCATGAAGACTGATTGCCAGATAGCCACAGGCATTCAAATTGCCCTCTAGATGAATCAGTGGACCTAATTGCTCCCAACAGAAGATCCCCCACACGTGCACACTACCCCCATCAGCCTGTTTCCGGCCCACAATAGCCTCCTGCAGACTCTTTTCATGGCGTTCACGACGCACTCGCCATCGCCTGTCAATCTTATGGAGCAAAAACCTTGACTCGTCGGAGAAGGTGACTTGAGTCCACTCGTCTGTGGTCTAATGGCGGTGCTCACGTGCAAAAGTCTAGGCGTCGTCGACGATGACTCCTGGTCGACATGGGTGCATCGACTGTTCAGGCTCATCCGTAGCAGGGTGCGTTCAATGGTAATGTCGGATACACGTCTGTTGGCACCACTGTTGAATCTGGTGGTCAGTTGACGGACTGTGGCTCTCCTGTCACCTTTTACGAGTCGTCGTAGGCGCCGCTCACCCCATCGGTCGATGGCTCGTGACCCTTTACAGTGATGGCGTTGGGACGCGATTTCTGTCCTGCTGTCTACTCTTTGTACACCTTCCCTTCAGCAGACCGTGAACAGTTCACAAATCGCGCCGTTTCGGAGGTGGTGCCACCCTTGCTGCGATAGCCTATTATCATCCCTTTTTTGGATGTCCTTTAAATCCAGACGTTTACCCATCTTGAGGCTTGTGCACTTGCCGTTTGATGCACCAGCTTTAAAACTTTCTCAGCCTGTTATGCAAATTTTGCAATGTGTAATCGTTGTTGGGGCGAATCATGCGTGTGCCTTGAAGGGGTGCTGGTCATAATTCATTGCTATGACAGTGTATTTAAAATATTATATTAATATTAACGATGTGACCTGTCCCTACATACAACCATAAAACTTTACTAGTCTGTGGTATGTATAATAAACTACTCTCCATCATATACAAAACCACAATAAGAGCTACTTGACTGTTATTACTATTAAAAATATATTTTTATTATGTTTTTAATACTGATGAAAACAAAAAAGATGACTTGGTGGTGTATAATTTGTTTTTCTAATTATTTTTTATTAGAATATTCTTGCTCTGAACCCTCTAGTAGCACGGTCAGCTTCCATTGTGCCAACCATCACAACTAAAATAAACAAAACCCATTGGAAAAGGAATGCTAGTAAGAAATGCACTGTAAGTAAATTACTGGAGAATATACAGGGTGAGTCAAAATTATATATATATATACACACTTAATGTAAAGAAAATTTATTTTCCTACCTACAAGGTTAAATTTCTGGGACAAAGTAATGTTATGTTGCCTCATCGGGCCTAACAATGCTTGCTGATTCCATTTTCCCTGGCATTTGGGCAGTATACAGTAATGACATATTTTATTATCAGGTCGTTGCATTTCAAATGTCGGATTGCAGAGGTCATCTTTAATGGCCCTCTAGAAAGGACACCTTCACACGTGCTATTCGAAATAACCCCCATTGCAATCCATACATTGTTGCCAACGATTTGCAGCTTCTCGAGCTCTCTCCGATAGATTCTATGGTCATGGGACTCGATAAACTCCTGGAATGCGTTTTCGGCGTCTGCTTGGGTTAGGAATGTTTTCCTCTGGAGAAAATTGTCCAGGCTCTGGAAAAGATGGTAGTCGGTAGGGGAGAGGTCTGGAGAGTATGGGGCATGTGGAAGCAGAAGGATGCCTTTGCGATGCACAAGTGCAGTTTGTCTCTGGGAATGTACCACTTTGTTATGGGTACTTGCTACTAAACTTGGAAACCGTGCTGAAGCGCTGAACCCACCTCGAAATCCGACATTTGATATGCAACGACCTGATTTCATAGGAATGTGCGAGGTTACCTGGATCAATATCAGTCATGACTTGTACTCAGAGATATATCGATGCTAAAGGCCACCATTTTGAACCTTTACTTTAACCATTTGGAATATTCAGTTTGACACTTACCATTCTTTTCCATATTTCTCCAATTCAGCTGTAGTCTTTCTTTTCCCAGAAATAAATTTTTTTTATGACAGTTCAAAGTGTGTTTATATTTTTTGACTTGCCCTGTATATCATGATTAGAATGCTAGAGTTACTTTCACATCATCTCCAACCAAGGATGTATTTCCATATTCAGTGAACTTAAAAAGCTCGTAATTGAAATTTATGAGTCTGTCTGAAAAAGAAAAACCGGTAAATGGATTTTTGAAATCTTGAATTTAGGCTTTTTAAAGATCATCAACAACATGATAAACATTAAGTGACAATGATACAATTCATGGAGATTTCTGATTAGCTGACGTAAATAATGGTTGACGTCAGCCAATCAGAAGGTTATAAAATATACGGGGTGACATAATCGGATTAAATTGAATGGAAATAGGAAGGTGTAAAAACGAATTAACAAAAAAATTACACTGTGCGGCCAAATTATTATGGCCACCCCCTTAATACATTGTTAGGCCACCTTTCGCTCTTATTACTGCTTCCATTCTTCGGGGCACGGATTCTATGAGATGTTGGTAGGTTGTAGGAGGAATTTGAGACCAACTCTGAAGAACTGCACCTTCCAATTCCTGCAGATTTGATGGTGCTGGATCCCGCTGCCTGATGGCCCGTTCGACCTCATCCCACAAATTTTCAATGGGATTGGGATCTGGCGATTGTGCAGGCCAACGAAGCAAGATAAACTCTCCGGCATGTTCTTTGAACCATCTTAGGACGATGCCAGCCTTATGACAAGAAGCATTGTCTTGCTGGAAGTATCCATCCCCGTCAGAATACACCATTAACATAATGGGATGTATTTGATCTGCGACAATACTTAAATAATCTTGGGCACACACACGTCCCTGCAGAGGAATCAAAGGACCCAAACAATGCCAAGAAAGCATCCCCCAAACCATAATACTGCCGCCACCAGCTTGAAGTGTTGTGGCGATGCAGGTGGGGTCCATGCTTTCGTGTTGTTTTCTCTATATTCTAACCCTGCCATCTGCACGATGCATTTGAAATCGTGACTCATCGGACCACATGACCCTTTTCCAGTCATCTACTGTCCAATCCTTGGGCTCCTTGGCGAACTGTAGACGTCTGCTTTTGTTCAAGGCTGACAGTATAGGCTTTCGAACTGGTCGTCGGCTTCCATACCCTAAACGGTGTAATGAGCGACTGGTGTAATGAGCGACTGTTGCTCTTCTGTCGCTCTGGCCAGTCTCCTTTCAGCTCGAGCATTGAGGAGCCTGTGATGACCACACACTTGACGTTGAGAGCCGTTTTTTTGCTTGGTAGTCCACTCTCTGTAAACATTAATAACTGCTGCTTTTGAACACTTCACAAGTTCAGCTGTTTTGCTGATACTGGTTCCGCAAAGCTAATCGAAGTCTGTGAGAATAGCCAAAACATATTACTATCAATATGATGACAGGTAACCCCTTAAGGCCTAGATCAGACGTGTCCGGCGTGTCAAACAATGACGCTAAGGTGAAGTTCGGCAGTATGTTGAATAATAAAAATTATAACAGTAAGTAATGGTTTAAGATAATTAGGTTGCAATGACTGAATGAAAATATTTTTGTAAAATTTAAAAATTGACATTTCAAAAATCCGAGAAGTCGTCATATAATTTTAGTTTTCAAATGCAAAAATCGGTTAATCTTCGGTATCTGCACAATCGCGCGATGACTGAATCCGCAAATTGAATTGTCGCGATTCCTGTAACTGGCTGGGGGGAAACCAACTGCCCCCTGGGTAAATTTTCGGTATCTGCACAATCGCAACCGCGAGTCAAATCGCAAATGATCATGCGACCAAGGTAAGTGAATTTATTTTTTAAAGACTGGGGGGCGGTGCCCCCCAGACCCCCCCCCCCCCCTCTAACGAACTAATATATACCCCGACCTATTTGGTTACACGGGGCAGTTGGTTTCCCCCCGGCCGGTTACAGGAATAGCGACAATTCAGTTTGCGGATTCAGTCATCGTGTGATTGTGCAGATACTGAAGATTAACCGCCCCCTGTAACCAAATAGGTTGGGGTATATATCTGTTCATTAAAGGGGGGGGGGGTTGGGGGGCACAGCCCCCCAGTCTTTAAAAAATAAATTCACTTACTTTGGTCGCATGATTGTTTGCGATTTGACTTGCGGTTGCGATTGTGCAGATACCGAAAATTTACCCAAAAATCATGTTATCAGTGAAAGGATATTACATTTTAAAGAATGAAGAAAAAATCTCTTTGCTATCCAAATTTTATTATACAAATAAAAATATTGCAACGATTTAAACTTTTTCTGCTCATCCTGAGTTTAGCAATAATGCTGTCGTAACAATCGAAACAATTCCTTTTCGATTAGCCAATAGGATCGCTTGAAGCTACACAGACACAAACAAATAGGCTTTTGGTTTTATATATATATATAGATTGAAAGGAAGTCTAGGGTTTGACTACCATGTAACACCCTGTACTGTGCTAGGTGGTTGAAACAAGGTGATGTGAAACTGACATTAGTTTGTGTAAATTATAATCAATATTTTATTTGTTTCAATTAGGCCTACAAGTCTTTGAAGAATGACTTCAGTGATATAAAAGCAACCACGCTAAGCGAACAAGGAGCTTTAAGCGAAGCCACTCGCTGTCTCAAATGTGCTGATGCCCCTTGTCAGAAGGGCTGCCCTACTCAATTAGATATCAAAACTTTTATTACAAGTATTTCTAATAAAGTAAATCAACAAAGTACTTGGCATTATTATTATTATTATAAAAAGAAACCAAACGTAACAACGCATTAAACGTAAGCTTTATCGCTTCTTCTAGAATTATTATGGAGCAGCAAAAGCAATCTTATCAGACAATCCCTTGGGCCTTACGTGCGGGATGGTCTGCCCAACAAGTGATTTATGTGCAGGAGGCTGTAATTTGCATGCATCTGAACAAGGAGCAATCAATATTGGCGGGCTTCAGCAATTCGCTGTAGAGGTAAGGATTTTAGAGTTTTCTAAGTAAAGATTCATTACATGATACCTCGGGTTAGATCTTGCTTTTTGACAGGTTTTTAAAAAGATGAATGTTCCACAAATACCGCCACCTACATTGGCACCAGTTGAGAAGCGACCATCAAGTTATCACTACAAAATTGCACTTCTTGGCTGCGGCCCTGCTAGCATTAGTTGTGCAACATTCTTAGCTAGGATTGGCTATACAGATATAACAATATTTGAAAAGAATGAATACGTTGGAGGATTAAGGTAAGCAACAATGCTTTGTCTTTCATTTCTAATGACAGAAGCTTTTTTTGTTGTGTGATAAAAAACATATTACGCAACTTTACAAAGGGTTGTTTCATGTTTATGGTGATGAGAATACACTTATTATTGGTCTGCTGGAAACTATTATGCTCTATGTGATGACTCTTTCTTCTAGCAATCAATCAGGATCTTAGTTTCCACTGTAAGAGGCTTCTATGACGGACAGCAAGTGGATTCTATTCCACTCCTCTCGACAAAGCTTGGATGTCTTACACGAAGAGCTCTTTTAAGGAAACACAAAACACAAAAAATTCATGGGAGAGGCATCGGGTGACTTGACAGGGATGTCTGAGAATGGGATAAACTTAATCCCAGTTTCCTGTTCCATTCAAGCACAATAATGGATAGCCAGTTTAGGTGGATGTACTTGTCCTTTGCTTTAAGACCATATAACTGTGAGACACATTAATATGTATGTATCCGGAATATCCACCTTTGGTGGCAAGCACAGCAGCTAGTCGACGTGGCAGAGAGTCTATAAGTCCTCGGAAGGTGGTTGCAGGTATCTGGGACCATTCGGCGATCAAGATGGTCCCACAATTGTTCAATGGGGTTGAGGTCCGGGGAGTTTGGTGGCCATGGGAGTGGCTTGAATTCATCCTCATGCTCCTCGAACCAGTCGTGGATAATTTTGGCAGTATGGCTGGGAGCATTGTCCTGTTGAAAAGTGCCATCACCCTGAGGAAACACTGTCGACACAATGGGGTGTACCTGGTCTGCGACAGTAGTCAGGTAATGAACAGCATTCAGTGTACCCTCCAGCGGCATCAGTGGACTCAGACCATACCACTAAAACATCCGCCAAACAGTCACACCTCCCCTATCAGCCTGTCGTCTGCCAACGATGGTGTCAGGATGCCTGTTTTCAGATGCTTCCTGGCGAATTCTCCATCGTCCGTCCACTCTGTTCACCAGAAACCATGACTTGTCAGAGAAAGCAATCCTTTGCCACTCGGTTGAGGTCCAATGGCGATAGTCCATTGCGAATTGGAGGCGTTTTCGGCAATGCACAGGCGTCGACATGGGTGCTGTTACCATACGCCTGCTCCGGAGCCCCAACTTCAAGAGAGATCGTTGCACTGTCATGGTGCCGACACGCCTAGTGGCCCCACTGTTCATTTGCTGTGTCAGTTGCTCGACAGTGGCACGCCGATTGGTCTTGGCCAGGCATCGTAACCGATGCTCACCTCTAGGATCGATGGCCTGTGGGGCTCCACAGTTATCTCTTCGGTTGCTCGAAACTGTCTGGTTCATCCAGTCGCAGTACACCTTCACAACGGCAGCCCTAGAGCAGTTCACAATGGTGGCCATTTCTGAAATGCTGCCCCCCTTGGCCCGATAGCCAATGATCATCCCCTTTTGGAGGTCCGACAGGTCACTTGCTTTGCCCATGACTGCGACAATTGCTGTATTAACGGATGCTACTACACGTCTGCTCTTGTCAGCTTTTAATGATATGCAATGATTTTTCATCTGCATACCATGGGACGTTCCAACATGTTCGAGGAGAGGTGGTCATATTAATGTGTCCCGACCCTGTATTTTCCAAGAGATTTTCTGAAAGTCAGCAGCATTTATCTTTGAAATTCTCCTTGCATTGATGCAGCCAGTCAGATCGAGTCATCTCACCCTGTTGTCAACAAAAAATTGCCCGTGTTTTTCATGGACAAGTTGACAGATGGTTATTGTTGGTACTTCTGCAAGCAAATGTTAAGGTGTGAAAATGAAAGCAGCTTGCGAAAAACGTTCCTCACACATATTGTTCATTCTCATGGCACCTGAAATACGATTTTCGACCGTTGGTTCCTGGGCTCAAAATATTCAGTTTACGGTCTTTAATATCGGTAGGATTTTGACCCTAAACATTTTACTAGTAGACATGCTGCATATTTTACATTCAAACCAGGAAAGAAAATTCCACAGCCTAGATTCGAACCAGAAACCTTGGGCTCATGCCGCCAACCCGCTAACCAATTGCGCCGCTGTGGACACGAAAGCATTTCGTTATTTACATGTCCTTTGGGCTTGGTTAGAGCAGTTACCTAGCCTGCAGGCTGGGACTATCTTTTCTAAGGCGTAATGCTCTTTAGAGAATAGCGCAAGATGGGTCCATGAGGGTTTAATTATACACCATACATCAGATGCTAAATTCTTGATGAAAAATAATAAAGAAAATTTAACAGCCTGGATTCGGACCAGGAACTTCAGCTCATGCCACCAACATCTGAGGTATGGCGTATGATTAAACCCTCATGGACCCATCTTGATCTATTTTAAAGTTACTGATTTCCTGATTTTTCTGGATAAGCATGAGATTTCTATATTTTAATTATCTGATGTGATTTCAGTTCTTCAGAAATCCCTCAATATCGTCTGCCCTTTGAAGTTGTTGCGTTTGAGGTGAAACTCATGGAAGATCTTGGAGTGAAGGTGGATATGTGAAATACTTGTAGGGTTGACATTTATAATATAAAATATAAATTCGTTCTAGTAACTGCATTGTCGTCTAATTTGCTAGTAATGAGATCTGAGAATTAGCAAATGGTAGAACTTACGCGTTTCGAATAAACTTCATCATCAGGGTAGGATACAACTACAGTCTAGATGGCATCTGACATGGAATATATGGGGTCATTCCACCAATTAGAGAACAACGCTGCTAATTGGTGGATTACAAAGAGCAAGAGGCAATAAAAACCTTTCAAATGTATTTCAAATACTAAATACGTATTTACAAATACAAAAAAATACTTTTAATTTATTTACGATTTTTTACAATTTTTCTACAATAACAGCAACTTTTCAAATCTGGCATCACTGAGACGATTTCTCAATCGGGTCGAAATCTTCTCACCCACGCTGAACAGTCGTTCAACAGGGGCGGAAGAAGGCAGAGGCATATTAAATTTCTTAAATAACTGCTTTACGATTGCGAAAGAATTCAGGCAGAAAAGCGTTCTCTCTGGACTTTCTAAATAAGAGAGGCACTCAATGTAAACACAGTTCTCCGAAGCACTTCCAGGTCTCTCTAACTCATCATCTGGGAAGGTAAAAAAATTATCGTCATTTACATTCTTCCCGATTCTGGTTCTTACTGCTCTTGTAGTGGTATATAGCAGCAGGATATAGCAGCATTTAAAAATATATTTTTGTGCAGATCTTTTTGGCTATCCTTAAGCCAGCGCAGCTTAAAACAGCCCCAATAATCAATTCTTTCGTATCCATGCTTATGTCTGCGTCATCTTTGCAGTCGAGGGCACGAAACATATCTGTGTATCTCCTTTCAAGACCTTCCAGCACAGCTTTTGCAAGAGGCTTGCAGTACTGTATATTTCTCATCATCATTTCTTGAAAGTTATTCTTCAATTGAACATGAGTTGGTAAAACATGTCCATAGTTAAAACGTTACCCATTTTAAAACTTATCTTGAAGAAAGAATTAGCAAAGAAACTACCTGTGGCACAGTACGACTTCCTTTGCATGGCAAAGCACGCAGTATTCAAGCAATGAACCAACTGCAATGAAATCAACGGAGGGTTTTTTTTTTTTGGTTAGGAATCGGAATCCCATGATCCCCCATTTGGAGTGGGAGTTGTTCTGATTGGCAGTACTGCTGATTGGGAAAATCGACTGGTCCAACAACAATTTGAGGCGAGGAATAGTCATTTAAAATGGAAAAAAGTATTTGAAATACAAGATACTTTGAAAGTGTATTTGGAAATACTGTACCAAATACTTATTAAAATACAAAATACTAAATACAATCAAATACTAAGTATTTCAAATACATCACAACCCTAAAAACGAATAACAGTGTATGAAAACTTAAGTGCAACTAAAATTAAGTAACATAATAATTAACATCATAACATATTTACTCTTTATTTGATTATTCCTGACTCTGTTTAATTCGACCGACTTGTATTTTATGTTCCCATTATGATGTTACTTAATTTTAATTGCACTTAAGTTTTCATACACTGTTATTCGTTATCTACTTGAAGACCGTTAATTACCGTAATTTTCGGCAGTAACGCCGCGGCGGCTGATACGCCGTAGCAGCAAAAATTTAACATAAATGTAAAATCTCCGACAGTAACGCCGCACACGCCAAAATTTTCACTTTCCTTCGCCCCCTACCATCTATCCAGCTATAAGAAATTTTAATTAAAAAACAGAAAAGAAATATGCCAACTGGCAACTTGTTCTCCTTAAAGACAAATTTCGTTTCCCGTTTTCAGTATACCCGTGTGTGTGTGTGTGCGCGCCAATTATAAGCTGGCTGCAGGAGTTGGCTGTTGTGTAGTGGAAGCATAGCGAGTGCGCGTCACCGTCACCTAAAAGGGAAGATTTATCCTAAAAAAAAGAACGTGTTTTGTGCCTTCAGATTCATTACAAAACTATAAACTCATTCGGAACATACTTCGAGGTGGGAGACGCTTTCACTGTCGGTCATTATTGCGAAGCGAAAGTGATCAGGCGCGCTTGAACGTGATCAGATTTGAAAGTTGATAATGTTGATCGTGTAGTGAACGATGAGAACGATAAGGGCGGGAAGTTTTTAGATGCAGTGCTCACGTTGATCGATGAACATGGGCGGATTGGCAGTCTAAATCGTACCGGGCAGGTACCGGGAAAAATCGGCGAAAGCAGCCCTCAATCACGAGAAAGTAAAGGCATCCGTCTGGCCCACTGGGTTTTTTCCCCGGTGACCCGGTGGTTCTATCCGCCGCTGTTGATGAAAGCTCACGCTCAATCGCTATCGGAGTGAAATTTTAATTAATAGGGATGTGAATTCATCGATAAATATAAATCAAGGAATATATTGTCACTACTCATTTTATATCGTTGAGAGAACGATATGAAGTAGGCCTAAAATTGTGGATAGAATTTTTTTTTTTTTTTTTTTTTTTAAATTTTTGTAAAATCGCTGACAGTAGCGCCGCGGTGGCTAATACGTCGCACACGCCAAAATTTTCACTTTTATTAACAGAAACGCCGCGGCGCTACTGCCAAAAATTACGGTATTTTGTTCGCCTTTTATTTCTTCTTTTTTCTATAATTGGATTTGTGATATTAGATTATTACTAGAAATTCCACCCATCGCATGACGGGTGTCGACTGTACAGGTTGAAGGGTAAAGAGATGAAAGTGGAGCATCAATGGTGTTCAAAACATATATTCTACAACAATATAGCCTACTGTTCATCTGCATATAAAATAAATTGGGCTAGTGTGAGTCGGACTCGCGCATCGAGGGTTCCGTACTACCATATATAATATATTTTACCAAAATATGCCAGGTTCTGGAGGATGTGGTACTGTGTTCTTGATTTGGGCTTTTATAGACATATAATCTATAATAGCTTAAGTGTCGAAATTTATAAAATAAGCGCTTTGAACAAAAAACTTCTCAAATATTAAATTAAGAGATCACCTGGAAAAAGATTTTATGTTTGGCATTGTGCAAGTCCAACTCACATTTATTATTTGTTTGACAATCCGCCATAACACATACTCTGAAAATTTCAACTGGCTACCTATTCCCGTTCAAAAGATACTGCCCTTAAGAGTATTATCTTACCACACAACAATCCCTGGTTTGGACAGTCCAAGAGAATTATTATTTTTTTTCAGCTTATTTATTTAATTAAATAACAATGACGCGGTATTGTCTTGCCACAACAATCCCTGGCTTCAGACGGATTGTTGTAACTTTCTTTGTTGGCCTCAGACGGACCGACGGATAAGAGAATTAGTATATTAGATTGTAATAATTTTTATTGGCCACCTGGCCTCTGTCTTTGTTGCCTCTTGCTCTTTGTAATCCACCATATATTCCATGTCAGATGCCATCTGTACTGTCTGTACTTGTATCCTACCCTGATGATGAAGTTTATTCGAAACACATAGGTTCTCATTAAATACTTCTACCATTTGCTAATTCTCAGATCTCCTTTTATTGTTCTCCTAAAAATTAATAATCATTCTAGGTGGAATATGGTAGATCATTATCGAGTAACGACTTAACAATTGCCAGTTTACAACGAAATTACAAAGCAATTTTCATTGGAATAGGTAAAAGCTGCAGTTTAATCCTGGTAACAGTTTTTAAATATGAATTTGTATTTATCCACCAGTTTTATTTTTTAATAGGATTACCAGAGCCTAAGCGGATACCGATTTTTGAAAATTTGAATAGTGAGCATGGGTTTTTAACATCTAAAGATTTTTTGCCTTCAGTTGCACAGGCCAGCAAACCAGGTAATGGTTTAAGTGTTAAGAATTCTACAAGGAGCATTCAAAAAGTAATGGACCACAATTTATTTCTATGACATGAATATTAATATGCATCTGAAATTTTGAGGAGTTTGAACCTTCTGTCTATGTTGTGCAAAGTTGCAAGCTCTGCTGCCAGATGGCAGCACAATACTTACTTACTTTTCAAACACGCTTATCCGTTAGGGTCGCGGGGGCAGCAGCCCTATGGGGGATTTCCAGCGATCGCGATCTTTCGCCATCAGGTGCATGTCCTCCCTGGTAATATCCAAGCGACTCGAACCCAGATTCTCCCTGTAGTCTAGCCACCTGGTATCCACCGACCCCTTGGTCTCTTACCCACCGGCTTGGAAAATAACAACTGCCTAGGAAGACCAGTTTGCGGCATCCATACCAGCACAACTGAGATCTCTCGATGCGGAGAAGTAGCGGCTCAACACCTAAAGACTCCCTTATTGTGCTGCTGTGCACTATCTAGTAGGTTAACACCTGCCACACCTCTTAGAAATCTCATTTCGGCCACTTGTACCCGCTTATGACTCTTTCGCTCATTACCCAAGCCTCATCACCATAGGTGACAATGGGGACAAGGGTAGATTTGAAGACTGAGAGCTTGGCTTTGTTACCCAGCTCGCCACAGTTCGCGTCTGACACAGCTTGCTGCACCGATCCGAGCATCCAATTCTTTCTCCTGCCGTCCATCACTCGTGAATGCAATCCCGAGATACTTGAATTTCTCCAACTGTCTCAATGAGGCTCCCCTAACATGGAGAGCGCACTGAGCAGGCTGTCTTGAAAGGACCAGAACCTCGGTTTTAGCCACACTGATCTTCATCCCAGCTTCTTCACATTTGGCTACTGCAAACCGGTCTAGTGCATGCTGAAGGTTTGTGCAGTCACCCACACAAAGACTCTCATCGCCTCGGCTGCCCCTGTCTATCCAGTCCATAAAGATAATGAACAAGAGGGGCGACAGTACGCACCCTTGGCGGAGTCCAACACCCACGGTGAACGGTCTTGACTTAATGCCTTTTATCCGGACACCAAATTTTTGGTACTGCAGATGGTTTGGAATAATGGCGGTGTGGCAGTCTGAATTATTCCCACCAAAGATGAATTTCTTCCTTAGCGATTCAGTGATCCATCAATTTTCTAGTGATCTCTTATGCCACTTCTGCACATGTGAACGTGGCATACTGTGTTGGATTTCTCATTCTCCACCACTTCTCTCAGCATCCGAAAACCAAACCATTCCTCGTTTTTTTTTACTCATCTCATTTCTGATGTTGGAAGAACACGTATCGCAAATCTTATTTCTGCCACAATAAACAAACGACAAGTGCACAAGTGCAAGTTATCGATGTGCTTTCTCGAGTCCTCAACAGATCCAGTGTTACCAACTTGCATGCCACGAGCTTTGATTGGTGCCTATTTTCCTTTGACTGCCCCTCATGTATATTTAACTCTTTGTTGAATAAGTTTTTATACCTCTTACTTAATAAATTTTATTAAATTCTCTTGTATCTTACATGATCAGTGATATCAGCTTTGAAACCACTGCAATTAGACCAACATAATTTTATAAAAACTAACAAAGAAACGATGCAAACAAGCGAACCCAACGTTTTCTGTGGAGGAGATGTGGCAGGCATTGCAGAAACAACAGTAGAATCTGTTAACGATGGGAAAACAGCTGCTTCGTGCATTCATGCTTATTTACAAGTATCAAAATTTTAAATTAAATTGCATTATAACTTTTAAGAAGAATATTCTTTAAGTATACACTGAGTGGCCAAATTATTATGACCACCTGACACTTTTAGGCAAATGAGCTAATGTGTCACAGCACTGTCACTAGAGGGCTAGATAGTTATAAAAAGGGAATGCAGGTGAGGTGAACCATCAGTTGCACTGTGTTGTTTGCGACGATATGGGCAAAGAACGTGATTTAACTGAGTTTGAATGCGGGATGATCGTCGGCGCATACAGTGTCGGAACCAGTATCAGCAAAACAGCTGAACTTGTGAAGTGTTCGAGAGCAGCAGTTATTAATGTTTACAGAGAGTGGACTACCAAGCAAAAAACTGGCTCTCAACGTCAAGCATGTGGTCGTCACAGGCTCCTCAATGCTCGAGCTGAAAGGAGATTGGCCAGAGTTGTCCTGGGCGACAGAAGAGCAACAGTGCGTCAAATAGCGGCAAATCATAATCAAGGACAAACTGTGACCACCTCTGAACGAACTGTTCGCCGCTCATTACACCGTTTAGGCTATGGAAGCTGACAACCAGTTCGAAAGCCTTGAACAAGAGCAGATGTCTCCAGTTTGCCAAGGAGCACAAGGATTGGACAGTAGATAACTGGAAAAGGGTCATGTGGTCCGATGAGTCACGATTTCAAATGCATCATGCAGATGGCAGGGTTAGAATATGGAGAAACGACACGAAAGCATGGACCCCACCTGCATCGCCACAACACTTCAAGCTGGTGGTGGCAGTATTATGGTTTGGGGGATGTTTTCTTGGCATTGTTTGGGTCCTTTGATTCCTCTGCACGGACGTGTGCGTGCCCAATATTATTTAAGTATTGTCGCAGATCAAGTACATCCCGTTATGTTAATGGTGTACTCTGACGGGGATGGATACTTTCAGCAGGACAATGCTCCTTGTCATAAGGCTGGCATCATCCTAAGATGGTTCGAAGAACATGCCGGAGAGTTTACCTTGCTTCGTTGGCCTGCTCAGTCGCCAGATCTCAATCCCATTGAGAATTTGTGGGATGAGATCGAACGGGCCATCAGGCAGCGGGATCCAGCACTGTCAAATCTTCAGAGTTGGTCTCAAATTCCTTCTACAACCTACCAACATCTCATAGAATCCATGCCCCAATACTAAGAGCTGTAATAAGAGCGAAAGGTGGCCCAACACTGTATTAAGGGGGTGGTCATAATAATTTGGGCACTCGGTGTATAACCAATTAACGGCCAGTTGCAACAACGTCAGTTAAAACAACTCTAACCTTCAGTTAGCTAACGACCAGTTAAGTCTTTTAACCGGGAAACATTGTACCAACTCTAGTATTGTCTCGAATAGCCTGCTGTTGTCTCGTAATGGTTGAGCAACGAGAACTGTGATTGGTTCATTTTGCTCCAACAACTTCCAGTCAACGTGGCTGACTGTTTTCAATTAGCTTATCAGTTTAGCTTATCCCAACTGAAAAAAGAACACGCTTGAACCACAATGAATAAACAAAGAAAAATACAACCTGGATATGCGCATTTCGAAATCACTGCTTTCATCTTCCGCAGGAATCCGTGACTCGGTGAGTACACTTGAAGAGATGTGAACTGAAGTCACAGGGAAGCAGTATTTATAGCGAAAAATACTAAACACTAACTAATCCGTGAAAAGAGGAAATAAGGGCCAAGCACCCTGATTGGTTAAACTTGTCCATCAGAGAATTAGTGACGAATCACCATTCGGTCCTGTATCAGAATTAAGCAGAATTGGTTCTGATGATAGCCATTCTCTCGAATGCGTCCAGAAAATTCTTTTTATTGACTGATCGTACCAGTGTAAGATTTTCTAATTTGAATTCGTGACCCGTGTCCAAAGAATGCTTAGTGGTCTGGGAATCTGTCAGAAGTAAATTCCGGATTGCTCGGTAACCATAAAGACCGAGTCCCAGACCACTTAAAATCCGGAATTTACGACATACGATGTTCAAATTGTACTAAACACTACAAAGGACAAATGAAGAGGACTCTTTTAATTAGATTCAAGGAACATCTGGCGCACAGGAGATTTGGAAGGACCAGCCAGTCGGCCATCGCTAAGCATTCTTTGGACACGGGTCACGAATTCAAATTAGAAAATCTTACACTTGTACAATCAGTCAATAAAAAGAATCTTCTAGACGGACTCAAAAGCATGGCTATCATCAGAACCAATCAAAACATTGTTTATTCTGATAAAGGACCGAATGATTCATCACTAATTCTCTGGTGGACAAGTTTAACCAATCAGGGTACTTGACCCTTATTTTCATCTTTTCTCAGATTGGTTAGTGTTTAGGATTTTTCGCTATAAATACTGCTTCCCTGTCTATTGTCTTCAGTTCACTTCTCTTTGAATGTTTTCATGGATTCCTGCGGAAGATGAAAGCAGTGATTTTGAAATGTGCATATCCCGGGTGGAATTTTTCTTTGTTTATTCGTTGTGATAATTAGCTTATCCAAATTGCATATACAGTTGGCTTATCCATTTAACTGTTTGATCTCCATTTTCAAATCTATCTTTGTCCTCATTCTCACCTATAGTCATGAGTCTTGGGTAGTGACTGAAAGAGTGCGATTGCGAGTAGAAGCGGTCGAAATGAGATTTCTGAGAGGTGTGGCAGGTGTTATCCTACTAGATAGAGTGCACAGCAGCACACTTTAAGTGTTGAGCCGCATTGAGAGATCTCAGTTGTGCTTGTAAGGCTGCAAACTGGTTCTTCCTGTGCAGTTGTTATTTTCCAAGCTGGTGGGTAAGAGACAAAGGGGTCGGCCTAGAACCAGCTGGCTGATCTACTTACGGCCGATTGCAACAACGTCAGTTAAAACGACCCTAACTTTCGGTTAGTTAACGATTGGTTAAGTCCTTTAATCAGGAAATGTTGCACCAACCCTAGTTAAGTCTCAGTTAGCTAAATGTATGTAATAAGAGTAAGGAGGACTGTGATTGGTTCGTAAGCAATTAAACTTCTGGTCAACATGGCTGATTGCTTTCAATTAGTTGTTTGATAACTAGATTATCCAAATAGCGTATCAATTTAGCTGTTTGAGAATTAGCTTATCCGAACAGCTTATCCAGGAGCTTATCCAAATTGATATTCAAATCGCCTATCCATTTAGCTTATCCCATTAGCTATCCAAATAACTTATCCAAATATAAATAATAAAAAAGACAAGTGTGGATAATTGTAATGGTAAACTTAGAACTAATAAAAAACTCTTTAACCACAACGATAATAGATTGAAAACCAACAACCTGATACTGGAAGTACTTTTCGGAAGCAATTGCTTCCATCATTCAGCAGCCCAGGAGCACCTCAAAGAAACTGAGAGAACTGCCTGTGTCTTGAAACAGCTGAGTATTTATAAGGAACAACAACCAATAAAAGAAAAGCATAAAAATCACTTTCTCTGATTGGTTACTTGGGTCAACCAACGAATTAGAGGGGAGTCGCTGATTGGGCCTCTATCTAGGTTAAGTAATAAATTACTATCCGATTGTTGGATAGCAATGCTTTCAAAAGCATCCAGCAGGTGTTTCTTGTTTATTGATCTTATCAGATGTACATTGTTGCTAGGAAAATCGTGGCCTGTGTCCATTGAATGTTTTGCTACGGAGGACTGGCTGCTTCTTCCAAACTTCCTGTGTCCCATATGCTCCTTGTATCTGGTTTCGATGTTACGCAACGTTTGCCCTTTGTAAAACATAGGGCATTGGGCACACTTTATAACATAGATTCCTGACCTGAGAAGTGGCGGTATTTTGTCTTTCGGGTTGTGGAAAATGTTCTTGGCTTGGTTAGGGTTACTGTAAGAAATAGAAAGATCAAAAGACTTAAAAACTGTGCTGAGACCTCTGATTAGTTGTTTGTTGAAAGGTAATGAGATGGTTCTTCCCTTTTTCCCGGTTTTTTCCATGGTGGTGATATCCTGTATGAATTTTTTGTGCCGTCTTTTTCTAAGTAGGTCTGTGATCGTGTGTCTGCTGTAACCGTTCATAGTTGCGATGTCCTGAATAATGGAAATTTCTTGATTGAATCGTTCTTGGTTGAGTGGGATGTTTATGGCTCTGTCCAACATGGAAATGAAAGTGGACATCTTCTGGTTCCAGGGGTGGCTCGAGTCGCTGGTGATGTAATTAAGGCTGTTTGATGGTTTCCGATATACTTCGAATTCCAGGTGATCTAGATTTCTGATGATTATGACGTCAAGGAATGGCAGTTTTTGGTCTTTTTCCACTTCAAAAGTAAACTGTACTGTGGGGAAAAAACTGTTTAAATGATTGATGAAAGTATCGATATCGCATTTTTTGGTATCGAATATTGTGAATATATCATCGACATATCTAAACCAACATTCTGGGAAGTAAAAATTAGAAGTTTTGAGGATGTCCTCGAAACTTTTTAGAAAAACCTCGGCTAGGATAGGGCTGAGGCATGAGCCCATTGGGGTGCCTCCAACCATTCTATAGACCTTGTCTTTGAATTTAAAAATGTTATTTTTCCCACACAATCTAGTAAGTGCTAAACATTCTTCATGGACTTTAGGTGGAACCTTATTTTTACCCAGAATGTCGTTGAGAAAATCGATAGTCTCTGGCATGGGGATGCTTGGAAACAATGAAATTATATCAAAAGATACCAAGATTTCTCCTTCTTTAATTTTCCTATGTTGCAACTTGTTTACTAAATCTACGCTGTTTTTGATGGAACTGTCAAAATCCGAAAGTTTAAGGGTTTTTAAAAAATTCGCTAAAAATTTTGAAAGACGATAGGTCGGTGAGTCTATGTTCGACACTATCGGGCGTAATTTGTTCCCGGGTTTGTGTATTTTAGGCAAACCATATAACCGGGGTAAAGTAGGGTTTTTAATAGTAAGTGAAGCTGCTAGATTTGGGGGAATAAAATTAGGACTATCCTTAATGGATTTTTTAACTTCATTGATCAAATCTTTTAGTGGATCTTTTTTATTAATTAATTCGAAAGGTCTCTCGGATATAAGAGCCTCTACTCTATTGTAATAATCGTCTTTTTTAAGAATAACTGTGGAGTTCCCCTTATCACTTTTAAGAAAAAAAGACCTTATCAGAGGTCTCAGCACAGTTTTTAAGTCTTTTGATCTTTCTATTTCTTACAGTAACCCTAACCAAGCCAAGAACATTTTCCACAACCCGAAAGACAAAATACCGCCACTTCTCAGGTCAGGAATCTATGTTATAAAGTGTGCCCAATGCCCTATGTTTTACAAAGGGCAAACGTTGCGTAACATCGAAACCAGATACAAGGAGCATATGGGACACAGGAAGTTTGGAAGAAGCAGCCAGTCCTCCGTAGCAAAACATTCAATGGACACAGGCCACGATTTTCCTAGCAACAATGTACATCTGATAAGATCAATAAACAAGAAACACCTGCTGGATGCTTTTGAAAGCATTGCTATCCAACAATCGGATAGTAATTTATTACTTAACCTAGATAGAGGCCCAATCAGCGACTCCCCTCTAATTCGTTGGTTGACCCAAGTAACCAATCAGAGAAAGTGATTTTTATGCTTTTCTTTTATTGGTTGTTGTTCCTTATAAATACTCAGCTGTTTCAAGACACAGGCAGTTCTCTCAGTTTCTTTGAGGTGCTCCTGGGCTGCTGAATGATGGAAGCAATTGCTTCCGAAAAGTACTTCCAGTATCAGGTTGTTGGTTTTCAATCTATTATCGTTGTGGTTAAAGAGTTTTTTATTAGTTCTAAGTTTACCATTATCCAAATATGTTATCCACATAGCTTCTCCATTTAGTTTATCCAAATAATTTAAAATATATATCTGTTTCGGAATGCCATTTTGCTTCGCTAACCATGAAGCTAAACCATCATCATCCAGCGTTTAAGTTAAACTGACACTTAATGTCTGGTTAAGTCCTAATCTCTCTTGGTGCAACGTAAAATATTTTAAATGGGACTTTAACGAAGAGTTAGTTTTAACTGACATTGTTGCAACCAGCCGTTAGAGAGTCTGGGTTCGAGTCATTTGGGTATTACCATTGAGGACATGTCCATGATGGCGGAAGATTGCAGTCGCTGGAGATCTTCCATAGGGCTGCTGCCTCCGTGACCTAAATGGATAAGTGGGTTTGAAAAGTGAAGTGAGTGAGTTGGCTGTTTGATAATTAGTTTATCCAAAAAGCTTATCCAATTAGTAATTAGAATGCCATCTTGTTTCGCTAACCATGGAGCTAAACCATTGTCATCCAGCATGTAAGTTAAATTGGTGTTTAACATCTGGTTAAGCCCTACCTCAGTTGGTGCAATGCAAAAATCTTAACCAGGACTTTAACTAATAGTTACTTTTAACTAACGTCGTTGCAACGTGTAATTAATCAGAAAAGGTTTGTAGTTCTAGTTCATTGTAGTTAGATTGTTCAAAAATGATGGGCAGTACAGTATTCTTCTTCACACTAAACATTTATAATTTGTATTCCCCGCAATGTCTATGCACTTTAGCCTCTGTTCCATATTGCCATAGCAAACTATTCTTTGGTGGTATCTCGACACCACTTCTGGATAATTAAGTGAAGCTTGTCATTTGAGGATGATTTCTTGCCATGCACCACCGCCTTTATTGTGCTGAACAGGCTTTTTGCACTATCATCGTGATCTCAATGCCACCATACTGGATAACAAAGAAGTCGCTACTCGCTATAATTGCATTCACTCAAAAAATCGGTACAGAATACTGTGGATTGGAAGATTCGTATAATACACTGAGCTTGCCATAGCGACTAACGTGTGAAAGCATGTTTGTTATCCAAGAAGGCTGATCTGCTAAGCAAACCAAACCCACAGTGCATTAAGTGGTCAGATGTGGTAACAATGCAAGACAGCATAGCCTATCTACAAGATGCACATTTTAAACTCTTACTTACGAGTGGATTGCCAATCATTTTCGAATGACCCAAGTAGTTAAATTTTGATAACGATACATAAAACTTTATACAGGATGACACAAAAAAACGGGAACTTTTGAAATGCATAGTGGCAACCATGTTCAGATGCCAGTACTGCGGACCTCCAAACATGGTTGAACACCTAAATCAAACTTCCCAGGTGTCGAGCACCCACCACCATGCCCCGTTTGAATGCCGTCAACTCATAACGATGTTACATTTCACATGAATCAAACACACAGCCACTTCCCTTAGGGTCTCGCGCACAATTGCGGCCACCGCTTAGACCTCCAGGGTTGTCAACTGTGAAGTACTGAAACAAGACAAAACTTTTATGTATCTATTGGGAACATTATTCATATGCTAGTCACAATTTTAAGGAGAAATATTACTTAATTCATTATTATAAGTTGTATTACTTAAACGCTAACATACTTCTCTTTGAATTGAAGTCACTCCACGGGATTTCAACTCCAAAATCGCCTGCCCCACTGCCGCTTTTCTACTCTCCCATCGATCTTGTCGATATCAGTGTAGATGTCTGTGGATTACACTTCCTAAATCCATTTGGATTAGCAAGTGCTCCTCCTACGACGAGCAGTCCAATGATAAGGCGAGCTTTTGAAGCTGGATGGGGTTTTGCTCTTACCAAAACATTCGCTTTAGACAAGGTAAGTATTCAAAGTTTTAGTGTAAGTCTTACAGAGTTTGTAGTATTATCATTAAGCTGTACTCCTTCTTGGATGGTCAAAATGTGCTTGCCCCAATACCCTCAAGCTCTGGTGTGCCTCTCACAGTTGCAGGGTCTGCATGTCCTACAAACTAGGCTCGTGCAAATTTCTCTTACAAATGTTTTACAATATTCAGATGAGTTTGTGGGTGAGTTGGTGGGCATCATTAGACATCTGCAGTTGGCATGACGACACAAAACATGCAGGCCTTTAAGAATGTCGTTACAGAAGGGGTTCAAAAAGTTATGCAAGTGAATTTTTTTTCACGTTGCCATTAACGTATAAAATTGATGATCTTTGGTGGCGTTGTTGATATATTCGTCTGCTATCTATGTTACAATAGTGCTTGTTTGTTTGACACTTTTGCCCATTGGATTCGAAAGTTTGAACAGGGTAGGCTCAGCTTGACCATCGCTCAGATTGACCAACAATATACCAGGCTCCATTTTTTCCCCTCAAATGGTTCCAAGACGCTTACAGACATTGTCACAGGGGATGAGAGCTGGTTTTACTATACACAACTCCTAGCAAAACAGCAAACTGTGTTTGGGTAGGTGAAGACGAACCTCAACCACAGGTGCTCAGGCCAGACTTTCAATCCCGCAAGCATTTATTCAGTATTTTCTTTAATTTTTCTGGGGCACTGCTTGTGAACTGTATGCGAGGATCTTTAGCTACAGACTGGCAACAAAAAGGCATGCAGTCTGCAACATCTAAAGTGGCTCAACCAGGAGGAAAATGCATTTCTGCATGGCATTGTCACGGGAGATGAGCCCTGGGTCTTGCCCTTCACACCTGAATCTAAAATTGCAAGTGTGGCGTCAAACATCTACATTTTTCTGTTCGCCAAAAATTCAAAGTTTCACTTTCAGCTTGGAAGATTATGCTTTCAGTTTTTTGGGATATGCAAAGCATCCTACTCACTGAGTTCCCGCTCGTGGGTCAACCGTAAATGCTGCCACCCATTATGGTTTAGTTTGGTTTGTTTGGTATTAACGTCCTTTTCAACTGCTATGGCCATTTCAGGACAGCATTACAGGGGTCGCAAAGTTTGCCTCGCAAGGGTTCTTTAACGTGCTGCTGGCAAATGACTACACGGGACCAATGAAGGAAGTGCGTCATCACAGGATTTTCCCCTGGCCAGGGTCGAACCCACGTCCATGGGCATCAGAGGCGATCACGCAACCACTGAGCCACCGAGGCCGGTCTACCCATTATGAAACATTGACTAAACTGTGGCATGCTATTCGGGATAAGCGACCAGAAAGAGGAAATGACGTTCAGCTTCTTCTTGAACGCCCGCATACGGCCAACTTCATCAAAGCAAAACTGGTCCGTTTCGGTTGGTGGGTTCTGGACAACCGCCTCTTTGGTCCCGTAAAAAGATTTCTGGGTGGTCAGAGGTTTTAGGCTAACGAGGAACTTAAAACTGCTGTGCGCCATTGCCTGATGAAGATGATTATGTGCGCTGTGAAAAAGCGGTTGTGTGAGCTGGATCAAGAATGGTACAGAGGGAGAATACACGCTCTTCCTGAACATTGAAATGAAGCCAAAGAAACGGAAGGAGATTTCTTTGATGATTAATAGCAATGTGATGCCTGGGTTGCAAGCTTGTATGTACCATACTTTCAAAGCGCATTCCTTTCTGAACGCTCCTTGTAACTTAATTATTGGAAATATGCTTAAGATCGCTAATGCCTTACATATTTAAAATTACGAGCCGTTTATAAGATAACCTCATTTTGTTCCAGGATTTGGTTACTAACGTTTCACCTCGCATCATACGAGGATCGACTTTTGGTCAGAAATTTGGTCCTAACCAAGGTTCGTTTCTCAATATCGAGTTGATAAGTGAAAAGACAGCTGCTTACTGGTGCCAGAGTATTAAAGAACTGAAGGATGATTTCCCGGAAAGGGTATGTAAACATGTACTCTGACCATGAGATATTTCATTTGATCATCACATTAATTCCAGTTGCATATCATCAGATAGTGATTGCAAGCATTATGTGCACATACACCAAAGAAGATTGGGAAGAGCTGGCTATAATGGCACAGGTAACTTGGGTTGACAAACACTAAAACAGTTTTATGAAAATACACAGTGGTATAATGCTCGTCTAATGCAGAACGCAGGTGCAGATGCTTTGGAACTTAATTTATCTTGTCCACATGGAATGGGTGAACGAGGTATGGGTTTGGCCTGCGGGCAGGTGAGTATATATTTCACGTACTATTAAAGCACTCTAGTAAAAGCCTTGATAGCAATTATAATACAGTGTTACCCCTCTATTTCACGATTCTTTATGTCGCAAAGTCGTGGTCATTGACTGGACCCCAATTTTTTTTTTTTATCATTTTGCCGTGGGAGGGAGAAAACGGCTCGTAAATCCAGGCTACTCTTATATCCGCAACTCTATAACTGGACTCTACTGTACGTTCTCGAGGCTTTCATATGTTTGAAGGCTCGGCAGGATCTATGTACAGTTTCTGGGTTGTACAGAGGGTTGTTAGGGATCTATGATACCTTGTTTATCTCTGTACCGTATAAACCAGGGATGTCACGGATAAATATGGGGGTTAGAACGTTAGTCTGATATACAGGGTCGGGACACATTAATATGACCACCTGCTAGTATCCAGAATATCCACCTTTGGCGGCAAGCACAGCAGCTAGTCGACGTGGCAGAAAGTCAATAAGTCCTCGGAAGGTGGTTGCAGGTATCTGGAACCATTCGGCAATCAGTGCATCCCGTAATTCCATCACCGAGTGTGGTGGAGGGTCCAGCTTGTGGACATGGCGATCGAGATGGTCCCACAAATGTAAAATGGGGTTGAGGTTCGGGGAGTTTGGTGGCCATAGCAGTAGCTTGAATTCATCCTCATGCTCCTCGAACCAGTCGTGGACAATTCTGGCAGTATGGCATGGAGCATTGTCCTGTTGAAAGGTGCCATCACCCTGAGGAAACACTGTCGACACGAAGGGGTGTACCTGGTCTGCGACAATCGTCAGGTAACGAACAGCATTCAGTGTACCCTACAGCAGTATCAGTGGACTCTGGCCATATCACGAAAACATCCCTTAAATAGTCACACCTACCCCACCAGCCTGTCGTCTGCCAACGATGGTGTCGGGATGCCTGTTCTCAGATGCTTCCTGGCGAATTTTCCATCGTCCGTCCACTCTGTTCACTAGAAACCGCGACTCGTCAGAGAAAGCAACCCTCTGCCACTCGGCCGAGGCCCAATGGCGATAGTCCATTGCGAATTGGAGGTATTTTCGGCAATGCACAGGCGTCGACATGGGTGCTGTTACCATATGCCTGCTCCGGAGCCCCAACCTCAAGAGGGGTCATTGCACTGTGTCAGTACTGACACGCCTAGTGGCCCCACTGTTCATTTGCTGTCAGTTGCTCAACAGTGGCACGTCGATTGGTCTTGGCCAGGCGTCGTAACCGACGCTCGCCCCTAGGATCGATGGCCCGTGGGGCCCCACAGTTACCTTTTCGGTTGCTCGAAACAGTCTGGTTCGTCTGGTCGCGGTACACCTTCACAACGGCAGCCGTATCTGAAACGCTGCCCCCCTAGTCAATGATCATCCTCTTTTGGAGGTCCAACAGGTCACTTGCTCTGCCCATGACGGCGACGATTGCTGTGATAACGGATGCTACTACACGTCTGCTGTTGTCAGCTTTTAATGATTTTTCATCTCTATACCATGGGACGTTCCAACATGTTCGAGGAGAGGTAGTCATATTAATGTGTCCCGACCCTGTATATGGTGGATTCAAGTATGTGGTAAAGTTAACTTGGACGTAAAAATTGGCTCGGCTCTAGTTGCACTTGCTTAATAAACATACACCATATTTCCACTTTTCATACACTGAGCATGGTTGACTATGGTTCATGCAACAACTTATGAACATGGCTCTTGTGTCGCTTCTCCAGTTGTAAATCGCAGTTGTTAATGGTGTTTACCATATATACAGATGTCCACCCTTCTGTCCAATGGTCAATTGTGTTTGGTAGGTTACATCCGGTTATGAGAGCCCGAACTTTCCAGACTATGTCAGGAGTACGACTAGTGGATGGTCTCGGATTGGCCTGCTTTTTGCTCTCGGGTGCTGATTCTGGGTTGGCCAATGTTATTTAGTAGGTTTGATATCCTTTTCTTGGAACTACGAAGCCTCGCTTTTTGCATGCTTTCGTAATAAGGCTTATAATAGAGTGAATAACTTGTGAATGTTCTGTTCGTCTTTGAATACTCTTTATAATCTGTTGGGGTGGTTGTTTTTTTTTTTATAGTAATTATGAATGTTCTTTCAGGACCCTGTGCTAGTTCGTAATATTTGTCAGTGGGTACGAAATGTCACTTCCGTTCCATTCTTCGCAAAGTTGACTCCCAATGTGACAAGTATAATTGATATAGCAAGGGCTGCTAAAGAAGGTTTGGTCTAATTATCTTTATTAATACGAGGTAGGTTCAAAACGTTCCTCGGAAAAAAGATGTATGGGACACAGCTTACGTTATGCACACTGGCCTTCAAAATAATGCACTTTTGCCAACATCCATACATTTTGTCGAAGGCAGGCTGTAGACCTTTGTTTGCCATCTTCTTCAGAGCTTCCGTCGCAGATCCAAAGATGTTGGCCCATGCTGACATAATGGCAGCTCTAAGTTGGGTCTGCTTAGATGCTAGCGTTTCCCACAAATTCTCAATAGGATTGAGGTCACAGGATTGAGCTGGCACAGAGGCAGATTAAACTCAAACCAATTTGTGGCCGATCAAGCATGGTGGCAAGGTGCATTGTCCTGCTGAAAGTGACCATCTCCAGAAGGGAACATCATAGCCACATGATTGGCATTGATGTTGAGATAAGCTGTGCTGTTCAGAGTTGTGTCCACAGATATCAAGAGACCCTGTGTACTCCAGGAAAACATTCCCCACACCATAATTTCACAGTCACCAGCATGAGGAGTTGTCATTTGGCAGGAGGGGTCCATGAACTCAAGATGTGCGTGCGCCATAACCTGATCTTGCAGGAAACGAGATTCATCGGACCACGCAAATTTTTTTTCCACTCCTCAAATGACCCATCATGTTGTTCCTAAACCCACAACAGGCGCCTTTTCCTATTGTTCCGTGATACCAAACACACTCTTGATGATCTCCTGCTGCTAAAGCCATCCTTTGCAAAGTCCGTCTTGTTGTGCGTTGGGATATGCATTGAATTCAGCTGTAATTTGTCGTGTCGTTGCCCTTCTGTTGCTGCGGGCTATGTGTGCTACTCGCCTTTCACCTCTCTCGTTCACCAGCCTTTTTCAACCAGTCCTTATTGCTTGAAGTTTGTTTTCTCAACTGCCACTCTCTCAATGCCCGAGATTCTGTTGGATCATAAAGAAAGCAGTACGTTTCATCACTCGTGACGATTTGCCCTAATACCTTGTTCACACTATAATTCTTGATCATGATCCTTTTACACATGTTCAAGCTTTATCGACAAATCCATGCGTTCGCACTGCAAAATCTTTATCACGATGAGAGTTACAATTTTTGCCGCTAGATGGCATCAGTGGAATTTTTAGCGATAGGCACTTTACCGCTGACCTGATCTTCTCCGATTATAAAAATAACTTGGTTCCTTTCTTGTTTTGCTTCATAACCGATGTTCTTGAACAAATAGAGTTCCTTCTACGTTAACTATTCATGGCACGACGATGCAATTAGTTCGTATAACTCTTAAATATGTAACGAAGCGCATTTTTCCGCCATTAGGAAAAGCCTTGGCGAGCGCATTGGATTCTGGGAGTTGATCAGCGTGTGTAAGGATTTGATCGCGTTATAGGAACTAGTGTGAAATTACCCTACGTGATCACCCTCGACCTACCGACAGCCCCCCGCAGCCTCAAATCCACCATCGAAAGGAAGACATGGGAGAATTGGAAAACCCAATGGCAAGCCAACCCCTCAGGGACAAGACTGAAAGAATGATTCCAGCCTCCTCCTCAGACTCAGAACAGGCCACTTCCCCAACAGATCCTTCCTGTACAGGCTCAGACTAACCCGTGACCCCTACTGCGCCTCCTGTGGAGCCGTGGAAGACACCGACCACATCCTATTTACCTGGCCCAACTACGAAACCCAACAAACCATCACCAAATCCTACTTCGTATTCAACCACACCCCCTTTAACCTAAAATCAATCCTACTCCTAGACAACGCCCCCAGACATCGCATGCAAATTGATCATGATCAAGATTTGTAGTGTGAACAGGGTATAACAGAATGGGATCAACTGAATGCGATGCACGCATCACGCTCTGCTACACAGGAACTTTTTGAACCGAACTCGTATAATTTTTAAACTATCACTTTGTTGTTGTTGTTGGCATTGTCTCATTATCATTGTACCATTACCAGGTAAAGCAGATGGAGTGACCGTCACCAATACCGTTTCTGGATTGATGACGATTAAAGGCGATGGAACCCCGTGGCCTGGAGTTGGTGAAGGAAAAAGAACTACTTACGGAGGAGTTTCTGGTAACGCTATTAGACCCATTGCCTTGCGGGCTGTGTCTGCCATAGCCAATGCTTTGCCAGGCTTCCCAATACTTGGGACGGGCGGAATCGATTCGGCTGAAGCAGGATTGCAGTTTTTACGTTGCGGTGCATCTGTTTTACAGGTATGAACAATTGGATAAGAGTCGGCTTCTAGTAAGCTTTGTAATGCAATACGAAATTTTACAGATTTGTAGTGCTATCCAAAATCAAGATTTCACCGTTATAGAGGATTACGTGACTGGGTTAAAAGCATTGCTTTACTTGAATGAAAAAGACGGTTGGGATGGCCAGTCCCCACCCGTTTATAATCATCAAAAGGGAAAGCCTGTTAATACACTTGGTACTTCCGAGGTACTTTCATTCATTTTTAACCATGTTTATGGAGGCTTTATTTTTCTGTTATGTTGGTGCTAACCGGGATATGACGTCACTAATCGGTTTCTGAGACCTGATTTGTTAATTGACTCTTAACCGAGCTGTAAACAGTTCTGCTTGAGCATGATCAAAAGTTAACCGTGATTAAGGCGTAGTACAAACTGTTGTTAGGGTGTTATGTGGACCTGCAATTTCCCAATCGTTGAATTGGCCAACATGAACCAGTGAAGTGGCCCCCTAGATCCCCAGACTTGAGCCCAGTGGGTCATGTCGCAAATTAGTCCGAATATATGAAATTCCTAAGGGCGGCATGTGTCATTGAATTCTATAAGGTGCCTGAAAACTTATCCTTATCACATGCTGAGTCACTTGAAGACTCTGGTGTAAGCATAGAAGATATTGAACTCTGACCACCTGAAACAGCGTGGCGCAGAGTCTTGACTCCAGTGTACTTCTGAATGCTTAATGTGAAGGGAACTTAAAGCTGAATTTGACAGTCAGAAACAGTGGCTGTCACATTGAACGCATCCTGTAGGACATGTATAAGGAGCGTTCAAAACTCTTCTAACTCTTAATAATTCTCGTCGTTTAGCCATAATCGGATTACGAGAAGTTTCAGATGGTTACTAATACGTACACTAAGCCATGATCAAAGGAGTTGGAACACCTGTTGCTCTACCGTAAAGACGCAAAAAGCTCCTATCAGTAGGTGTAGGACCACCCCCGAGCTGCTATCACTGCCTCCACCCTACATGGCATACTGTCCACAGGTATTGACCTCCATTCCTCGAGGAGTGTCGTGGTTAGTTCCTGGACAGATGTAGGGCGAACCATCCTGGATCTCACGTCGTTCCAATTCGTCCCAAAGATGTTCGATGGGGTTGAGATCAGGACTCTGGGCGGGCCAATCCAGTTCTTTAACCCGCATCTCATCAAACCAGTCGGATATGGATCTTGCTTTGTGGCAAGGCGCATTGTCATGCTGGAAGAGGAACGGCCCGTCACCGAAGTGTTTCCACAGCGCTGGAAGTGCCCCGTTATCCTGAGTGGTCCTGTAGCTATCAGCATTGAGGTTTCCGTCCAGTCCCACAATTACAGTAGGCGTTCACATGGGTGTCCCAACTCCTTTGATCATGTCGTGTATAGTTGAATTGCCTAATTATATACACCTTTTACTCGATACAAGTGACACTTGAAAATTTGCATATGACGCAACTTCAGTACATTTAGACACACGTGACATTATCTAAACGTTTGGACCTTCGATAAAGCCTCCATAGACTTTATTAAGAACGACAGTACAAAGAACCGTATCTTTTATAATGTTACAATTATAAACGTTTATTTTAAGCAGAAGCTACCAAATTTTGGACCATATTTAGAAAAGAAGCAGAAGCTAATCTCTGAAATGAACCTAAGTGCACCTTTACGTGAACGAGGGATCAACTGTCATTCTGAGAACACATCTGTAGATAAAGTGTTATCCGTTAAAGACGTCATAGGTGAATCTCTGGAGAGAATTGGAACTTTCAACAATCTTGATAAAGCCGATCAAGTTGTAGCTGTCATTATGGAAGTGAGCACTATTCAGTCGACATTGAAATATTTTGCAGATCATTTTTGTTTGGTTTCTAATTTTTTTGAAGCACTTAAACCATTACCAGCCACAATTCAGCTATTGCGCTTTTTTGAAATGCCTACACTTTCGGCATTACACCATTGGCGAGAATTTGTAAAATAACAACGCCCATCAATCATACCAATGTAGGGACGTGCTGTAGGACAGCTCTTCCAAATCATTGGTTGGAAAACGTTGAATCAAGGAATTCACGAACTGATAAGTTTATCTCAAAAATGGAATTTCAGCTGTTAATGGGTTAAGTAATTCAAAGCACATTCAAACCGTAACAAATAAACGACAACTCTACAGTGACACCCAGAGGAAAATGTGGTTATTACGTAGTTCAAAACACTAATAAAGGAAAATGTAGAGTCACGTGCAGGTCTGTCTGGACCAACAGCACGACAACGAGTGGTTGAGAGAAATCCCCGTTGCAAGGCTTCAGTTGTGGCAGAACACTAGGCTATCATGGGATAGCTGCAAGGGAAAGCTCCTTCTCACCGCACTCGATATTTCAAAGAGGAAACGCTGGGCGACTGAAATGGTCGAACCCCCTTTGAGTTTATAGCATCATGTCGTTGTGGTTGGTTATGGCTCTGGAGAAAACCAAGCAAGAGTTCAGCAAGAGCTGTGAACAACCGTCAAGCATGGTGGGTTTTCTGTTATAGCGTGGAGCGCCAGACAATCAGAGCTCGTGGAATGTATGAGTAACATTAATGCAAAAAAATAAGTCTCTATATTGGAAAAGGATATTTTGTCAATGTTTTCCAGTGGGATTCTCAACAAAACGTCCGTTCTGTTCACGGAGTACGATACGCCTTGTCGTACTTTTCAAATATAGCATCCAGAGACTACTAAGGGCCAGTCAGTCACCCAATATGAATCCTATTGAACATGTCTAGAGTATACTTGATTGTACCGTGAGAAAACATTCACTAAAACCTGCTGCTTCCCGAGCAGAACTTTTCGAACGTTTGCGTACCAAGTACATCAAAAATCCACAGGCCAAGATCGCCCAACTCACCGATTTCATGACAACAAAATTTTGATGTGCACGAGTAGCAAATAGCTTTTGTGCAATAAAAAAACGACTGAAGAGCAGGGTGTCTATTTATTTTTGGGTGTCACTGTAAGATCAATACAACTCGATTTAAACCAAAAGATTAGTGCATTAATAACAATGTGGCATGTTAAGAAGTTTTTAAATCGAACCCTAAATGCGTGAATGAAGAAAATTCGTATACTTTGAGAGCAGATATTGGACACGCGCGTTAACCAATTTGAGTAAAATAAAATTCATTTTTTGCAGGGAATAGTGAACTATTTAAATCACGTTTAAAAATGTTACGATATAACAACGGAGATAAAACGGTAACTCGTGCACAAAATAGCTCAAAACCGCGGGACTTTTATATCTAGATGATTTTAAATTACTGTTTATAATATTCAAAATAATTCATAATAAAATAAATAAAATTTTTGCAAAGTTTGCTGTCTGCCATCCAAAACCATCGAAATGTGCCACTCTGGTGCCGAACAGAGCAGATTCTGCAGGGAAAGAAAAAGGATGGTGGATGTCACTCGGCCTAGTATAAATGCAGGCATTACTGATGGCGATAGGAGTTCTAGTGATGAGACTCGCATTGTCGAAAGAGTGTCAGTGCATGAGTTCTAGGAAGCAAGATGGGCGACGAGTAATACTCGCTTCAAGAAAGTGTTTACCGACAAAAAGTTTGGGCTGGAGTACAGTGTGTCCAATCACCTGTGGTTCAAGAGAGATCTAATGAAAGCAAGTAAAAAGCAAGTCGAAGTTTTGAGTTCACACTTCTCCGATGGCTTAGATACATTGAAAGAGTTGGCTATATGGTAAAGTAGGGAGCATAAAAATTGGCAAGAACCAAAACAAGTGTTTTAATATAAGGAACCATGACATCCATACAAGTAAGGTATCGTTATGTACCAGCAACATTTGACAATCATTTTTTGATCTTCCCTCCTTGTTTTTGTAAGCACTCCATCAAAAAACGACTCCAACAGATCAAACGACATATTGTCCCACATTTCTTTTACCAGACGTTTCCAGTCATTGAAATCTGTTGGGCCATGTCTGGCAAGAGCACATTTACTACATCTGTGGATGGTGAACGGCCAACTGTGCAACTTAGGTCTACCTGATCCAACCTTGCGTTCGGCGTCTTCTCCTGAATCCGATTTCTTCATTATTCAGTAGCATGTCCTCAGAGGTATACCTGATCTTTCACTGGCCTCCTGTCTATTTCTGATGCCATTTTCCCGAAAAACTCCGAGTGTGTTTCCATTGCTCATATCCATAAATTAACTATGGAACAACCTTGCATTAGTTATATGGCTTCGATGCGATATACATGTCCTACCTACGTTTATAATGAACCCATTCATAAATTTTGCATGTTTTGCCAATTTTTATGCTCCCTGCTTTACATGCAAGCTGTCGTTGAAAACCAATGGCTTCGCTTATTCACCCAAGCCTATCTGGATCTTCTGTAAACGGATGGCATAAACTTCAAAAATTACATTCTTTTCAATTCATACGACATTTTCATGTTAAAAAAAAATAATGTCCCAATACAGCCTATCACATTTTTTCACACATTTAGGATTCGAATTACGAATTTTTAAATATGCCACAATCTGTTATTAATGCGCTAATCTTTTGATTTAAGTTGTATTGGCCGTAGAGTTGTCGTTTATGTAATAATTCAGTATTACAATTAATATTTCCCTATGTAATTTTTACTTTCAGGAAATGTGCATCAACTGTGGAAAATGTTACTTAGCCTGCAACGATTCTGGTTATCAAGCTATTAGCTTTGATCCAAAAACTCATCTACCTTTTGTAACTGAAAATTGTACAGGTTGCACGCTATGTGCCTCGGTTTGTCCTATCGTAGACTGCATTAAAATGGTTAAGCGAACAACACCCTATTCACCAAAAAGAGGGTTGCCTCTTCTTCAAGAATCGTTGGTCACAGCTCTTCAAAACGTTATTAATTTGCCTGCTCAATGACCCCTCTTAAAGGGAATCATTAATAATGTCAAGCACTATTTACTATTGTATTATCTTAATAAATCATGAAATAATAAAGCATTATATTACAACTTATCAACTGATTCAGCGTTTTCAATCGACAGAGCCGGCCCCAGCAATCGAGCAGGTAAGCTTCCCGTTATACAGCCCTGTAGTTATCTGCAATACCACGTACATCTCAACTACATGTGTTGTTAGGGTTAGGGTCATAATCCCAACAAAGCAGAATCCAATTTATTTCTTATATGTTACATATGGAGTGCTCTTGTATGCGAAGTTGGACTGTAATATTTTTTTTCAGTAATTCTGTCATTTTGATTCTGTATGTGTACAATTTTATCATTAGTCCTTTTTCTTGCCTTATTTCACCAAGTTTTCTAATTCATTACAAGCTTGCGGATTATCAGTTCATTACGGAAACTATGAACAATTCAGCTTATTGTTATGCCAGCATCATTTGACATCTTAAAAGCCGAGATGCTTCCCGAATCTACAGATGTAGTGAACTGGTTCTAAGAAAACTACTACGTTCACGGGAGAATAAGACACCGAAATTGTAGACAAGTTATACGTTCTCCTCCTATATTTCCACACGCACTGTGGAGTGTCGCAGATTCAAGTGAGCTCGGCAATCCTCGTACTCAGAATGCCGTAGAAACCTGGCACAGGAGATGGGAGACATTGCTTGGCCAAAGTCTTGTTGGTCTTTTCAAAATTATACAAGAGCTTCAAAAAGAACAAGAACGAGTAAATTTAGAAGTGGAAAGTATTTTTCGTGGTCAACCATATTCTACTCCGAAGAGAGCTGTACTCGGCAGAGAGAGAAGACTTATGGCAGTATTTAGAGACGGAGTAAACAGACTGTTGATGGACTATCTTCGTGGTATTACACAAAGTCCCATTTTGATTAAAAGTAAAAAATATTTTATTGAATCGCAATTTATTGAAAAATAAACTAAAAATATTAATAAAGCCAATGATAAAATTGTACACATACAGAATCAAAAAAACAAGAGCACTCCGCATATAACATAATTGAAATAAATGAGAATCTGCTTTGTCGGGATAATAGATTGTAACCTGTAGGGAATAAGTGTTGGCCCGCACCTGTGTTGTTAGCGCCATCTAAGTGTGAAACCCGGAAACTTACTTGAACACCTGGTAGAATGTGAAAAAATATACAACCCTAGCGTCAATAAACTTCGAACACCAAGTAATTTGGCTAAAAACACAGTGAAAAGTGCATACAGAGGATTGCAGGCTAATGAAAACAGATTTACTGAGTGTACATGGAACAATATCAACATCCATTTAGAATCGATTTAATGGTGTGAAATAATTTATTCAAATTTATGTAAAATTACGTTGTCAACAGGTTTCCAAGAACTTCGTACACAAGGGTTCGCCAGCATATAGAACTTTCCTGAAGGCTGTTGAAACCCCCAGAATGCTTTGCATCAGGCTTTAAAAGCACCGTCCACGTGACAGAGCACAGTATTCGTGTTGTTTTGAGCCATGGGACGTGGTAAGCCAGTAGAAACGTGTAAAAATTATACAGCAGTTCCAGAATAACAAATCCCATGAATTATCAGTTCCACTCTCTCTCTACTGTTAATGGGATCATCAAGCGTTTCAGAGAAATCGGGAAAACAGAACCAGGGACTGCACCAGGCAAGCAGCGATTATTGAATATTAGGGACCTACGAGTATTTTGACGTTACATTGTGAAAAACAGGCATGCTCCCATAAGTGAAATGACTGTTTGGGCTCGAGAATATTTTCATATACCCATATCCGAAAGCACAGTCCGCCGTTACATCAGAAACTGCAACTATTAAGTATACGCTACAAAGTGGAAGCCATTTATGAGCACTGTAGCTAAGCGTCGCCGGGTAGCATGGGCCCAGAACCCATCTAAAGTGGACCCTTGCCCAGTAGAATAGTGTTCTGTGGTCCAACGAGTCCACCTTTGCAATGATGTACGGCAACAACAATCGCAAGGTGCTAAGGACCAAGCACGAAAGTAATCATCCCGACTGTTACCAGAGGATAGTTCAGAAGCCTGCATTGCTGATGATGTGGGGCTGCATGAGTGCAGCTGGGACAGGATCGCTTCACTTTTGCAAGGGCACTATTAACTCTGCTGCCTATACAAACATTCTTCAACAGCATCTGCGTCCATCCGGCCAAAAGTTGTTCAACAGAAGACCAAGCATCTTTCAGCAGGACAACGCGAAGCCTCATGCTGCTCGGAACACCAAGGCTTGGCTACAATAGCAGCGTTTCAGGGTGCTTTCCTGGCCTGTCTGCAGCCCAGATCTGTCACCCATTGAAAATGTATGGCGCATTTTAAAGCAAAAAGTCAGACAGCGGAAGCCTCGAACACTGCAGAAGTTAGTGTCCAGCATGCCTCAACGACTTCGGAGCGTCATTCGTCGGAAAGGTGACGCCACTCAGTGGTAATGTGCAATAAACGGTACGGTGTACGAATGCTATATGACAGTTGTACTAAAGCTCTGTGCACTCAATAAAGTAATTTTCATTTGTTTACAATTAGTTTCGTTGTACTTATAAGTGTCCAAAGTTCATTGATGCTAGGGTTGTATTTAACGTTTAAAACCATGAAAACAAAATATACGTTATCTGTGGATTAAATTCTTTCAAAGTTTATTCATAAAAATTAAGTGATTCATCAGAGATCCATTATTCTACACAACAGCTTTTTGTTTTTGTTTTTTTGTTTCCTTAAATCTTAATGTACAAATTATTTGATTTTTCAGCCATCTACAAAAAAACAAACATTAAAAAAAAATATTAAACACACAAAAAAATAAGCCTAAGTGAAAGACGAACGAATCAAAGCAGTACTAACGAAAAAAAATAATAAAAACGTGATTCCTCTACAGATGAATTTCTCTATGTACAATTATAGATTAATAACTTTACAAGAATGAAACGGGAAGGGAAGGAAAATAATCTTTGTGTGTGGTTTGCAATGATGTCAATTAAGATTATCGCCTCGCTCCTCGGCACTCATCATTTAAGTGAAATGGTTTTGTACTGCAATTCTTAAATATTTAAAAGTGTATGTATATATATATTTATGTATATATATAAAATATGTATACATATAATTTTAGTAATGGTCTCTCTCTCACTCGTCACCGATTCATTTTGATAGCATTAAATGGAGGGTGGGTGCCCGCGGGGGGGAATTTACAAAAGAAACGCTTTTTCTTTAATGCCAAAGGAAGATAATTCATTACCATAAAACGAGAGCAAGCTTTAACTCTTTGGCTCACATTTTGAAACCAAAATAATAATAAAAGCATAACTGTTCCCTTATGAATAACATTCACTTTTTGTACGTTGTTTTTCATTTTATGAAAAAAAAAAAAAAATAAAAAATATAGCATTAATAATCAAAATCTCATCTCTCTTTAAAACCTTCGCTCACGCTCTCACTTTTTATTTATATTAAATTAAATAATCCTATCCTCAGGAGGGGGGAAAGAAAAAAAAAAAAGTGACTTTTTAAGAGAATGATATAACGATTCGCATCATCAACACTAATAACAGTAATGATTGCAAAGGATTCCCTTTCCTTTAGACGCCACGTTATCATCAACAGCAGTCTTTCAGACCTTTGTCATTCGTTTTCGTTTGCACCCGCCGACGAGTGCAAAATACGCCAAATGAATAAGATTAAACAAGTAACAATTATATTCAACATGTCCACACAAGTTCTTGTTTTCAAGTTTCTTTCCAAAAGTTTACACACTTTTTTCCTCCGTTTATCACAACCTGCACCCATTTGCCGAACAACATCCAGTGGTTGGATAAGTCGATGCGTTTTACTATATAAAGACTTTTAAGGTCCACGAGATACAAATTGTCCCTTGATTATCTGCTAGCTGTCCATCCAGAGTAACTATAACGGGATGATGGTGTCAGATGTATACTTTGTATTCATTATGCGATGACGTTTGCCATCCACTTGATGGACCGTTTTGAAGACATCTGTGTGACGCATCTCCGTAGCAGCAGACTAGGATAAAAAATAAAAAGACAATCATTTAGAATACTAGAACCAATTTGAAATTTCAAATGTTTGTTTACCTTAAGTATTCTACTATAATGCACCTCTTGTATAATGTGATCCCCATTTTTTCTCACAACGCTAACTTAAGAGAAATAAAATATGCAGGAACATACAGAAAAACTGTATTTTTTACGTTTTTAAACATGCCTAATCTGGATGCTTTACAATGGGGGAAAAAACCCTTCAAAATCAGATTCATTATCACCCGAATTTTCAAAAAGTTCCTTAATACTGTACAGACAAGAACGATACAGTTAAGTAGATTACTGTAATACAGTCGAACCCTGGTAACTCGAATCTTCAGTGGACCAGATAAAAAATTTGAGTCATCAGGTTTTCAAGTTAACCGGTAAATCGAAAACGAGGCTACATGATAATTCCAAAGACGAGATGACTACACACAATGTTTCTATAAATTCGATTGCTTTATTGAGAACCGTATACAATTACAGCACGGTCCGTTCCAATGCGGTTTTGGCATGCTTTCCGAATTCTACTTTCAATTTGCAAAAATTATCAAAAGGCATCTTTTCGTGATTTTTGGCCATTTATTTTTCATCCGACTCCATTTATGGTATACGTATAAATGTTTTACGTTGGAAACTTCACAGAGAATTCACTTTTTTCTCTCATTTCCGTCATTTTTACATCATCAAAGGCAATGCGATTGCAAAGTTTCAAAAGCAAAAAGGCGAGCACCAATCTTTAGCGTACGAGTACTTCTAAAAACTCGCTCGCTCGTGATCGATATAAACACTGCCTCAAACATGTAAGCGCAATCGTCATCATTTACTATGTTTAAAAATTCTCCCACTGAACGCTCGCAAGCAACAAGTTTAATTCTCGGTTTCGATTTCCACAACGGTTGCCAGCAACGCGAAAGATTCCTGCATCGGTTTCTGTGTCATGTAGACGTAAAATTAAAGTTCAAAATGAAATAAAGTTTCCCAAGGCAAAGCTTGAACTTACAGTCACAGGAGAAAAAAAAGAGGAGAGAGACTGTCAAGCAACAGATCGATCATTTCTTTAGTCACACTACAAAAACTGTCGCTTAATTTTCATGTTAATTCTTCAATACATTCTTTTTTTTTTTCGAATGGCTTGTTTTTTTTTTTTCACTAGTTAGTCTTCATTCTAGTAGAATACTTACGATACTTTTTGAAATGGGGCCCTATATTAACTTAAATAACATTCAAGTCATTTACCATATTTCTGGATTATAAGTCACACTTACCAAGACACTTCAGTCCCGCAGGGTCCTAAGACTAAAACTGAACATATGAAATTCACTGGAAAGGTATTATTACGGGTAAATAAATTGTAGAATGGTCTAAGTAGTTTTCATTTCTCGTGACTTAAAAGATTACCTGCTTTCTTTTAGCAGCAACAAGTTTTAATAACAATTCAAAATGGCCACTAGTTAGAATGTTTGCCAGCACCATCGTTTCATAACTTTTTATTTACTGCAAATTATACAGCAAATGTGAACTGTATATTGTTTTTTCACGCTTTTTCTTGAATATTTACTAGTGCGGCTTATAGTCCAGAAAATACACTCTAGTGCGACTTATAGTCCGGAAAATGCAGCCTAGTGAGACTTATAGTCCAGAAAATACAATAATGATAAAGGCCAACTCCACAGAAAAATTAAACTATTTTTTTGCATCATAACATTAATCCACAGTAATAAACCGAATATAATCAAGATTTTCCGATTTCATCTTAATACTTTAAGAAATACGCCTTGGAAGATGGTAAATTGACCTTCTGGTCCCCTCAGGAGAATCAGCGGAGCATGAGGTCATTTCCTGCCGTGAGAACCTGTGGAAATTTCGTTGCCTAGTCGCTATCGATTCTACATATAAATTTTATAAAACTGGGTTCAAATTGAAAAATTTTACATACGCTAAACGATTATCGAGACCTTCATGTTTCGCTTTAAACAAAGTTGTTTTGACCGTAGTATTTACCTTTAAGTTTCTTATCTCACATAAGAAATCAGATGAACTGCTCTCTCGAGAGAGTAGTGAAATCCATAAAAGGGACCCCAATTGTTAAAAGCTCAATCTTAGGTGCTCCGTCGGTAACTACATTCAAAAACTCTGTGCTAGTCGTGCTGAGCATGTTGTGTTGCCAAATGCCCGACATCACTTCCTGCACGAACAGCTTCCAACGATGCAAAAGCCCTTACACGAGCTTTCATTTCTCCTGTTTCAGTGTCCATTTTCTAGCACAACAACTAGCATGCATCTTCGTTTCAAACAGACTCACGGAACCCATGATAGTAGGGTTCCCCCTCAGTGGATCATTTGAATAGATTTCGTGAGGTAGTCTTGCCCGTTTCGATAAAGATGTGAACCTCACACAAGAAGGAATCCCGGACCCCTACGAAACAGTCCTCTTTAGAGATCAGTGTTGGGTCAATTACTCCCCAAACGTAATTCATTACAATTACTTTTCTTTCAATGGGTGCAGATGATCCGCAGGTCCCAAGAATGGTTTTGGCGACCATATTTAGACCTGCTGAACTGTGGGTTTTCCAGAACTAAAGTGGATCAGCTTCCAGTGAAATGCACGGTTCTTGCAAATAAAGGAGTACTTCATTCCGTGCAGAAGTCGTTGACGGTGATGGTGTGGAGTTAGGATCTACGCAGCTGATGTAGGAAAACAGTCGTGGGCGCTTGGGATTTGGTTCTTGGGCGTTTTCTTCAACTTCAACCAAAGGCAGGTTCGAAGCAGATTTCGAATAGATCACTTCCACCTTTCTGATGAGCTGGTTCTGGAGTTTCATCTTCTCTTGAGCATCCTCACACCACGCCGACTTAAACCTGGGACAAAGGACGAAGGAGATGGTGACCCTCTTCTCACCTTGTAAACAATCTGTCGCCTCTTCAAATGGAGAAAGTACATCTACCAGATCACTTAAGATCATTCGCTCACTAGCTGCTAATCGTTTGTGACGACCAAAAAACCTTTGACAGGTTAAAAGGAAGCTTTTTAGTTCCCAGTTGCTTGACAAAATGCGCCGCAACCCCAATAAATGAGTGCATGGAACGATTGGTCCATAGATCGATTGTCAAACACACGGTCTCAGTGAGCTTGAGTTCATCTCGTAAATATTGCACGATTTTTGCAGCCGATTAAGGAAACAAGGTCTTCCTAAATTTCTTCCGTGATGGGACGTTGTACTTATCGTTCAGAAGCCCAACAAAACTTTTAAACTCACTCCTCTCCAGCATTTTCATAGAAACCATTGCTGCGGTAACGAACTGGACGAAAGAGTCATTGATCTCCTTTTGACGGCTGTCATTGAGCTTGTACTTCACTGGGTCCTTTGGTTGGAACTGCGAAGTGATGGGTGGTCGATTCTGGTCGGAAGAAGCCTTCTCTTTTTTTTGTAGTCATCGAAGGCAGACAGATGGACACGCAGCAATATTTTGATTCTTGATAATATACTACCGTAAATCCCCTACTATAATAAGAAAAATTTTGACGTGAAAATCGATTTTTTTCAAATAGATTTTTCACAAATATCGAATACATCGCATAGTACGATACAGGCGAATCTATTTCTATAACGATTAGATTCAAAAGAAAAACCAACAACACTATACTATACATAACTGAAAAACGAATTTGTTTTTCCGTACAGAAAGATACCGTAATTTACGGTAATAACGCCGCAGCGGTAGTTAGGCCGCACCGATAAAAACGTATCATTTTAGGAAAAAAAACGGTAGTTAGGCCAAGTAATCTTCTCTGAGATTAATAGCGGCAGTTTCTTCTCCATTTCCTTCATCATGATTATCTTCTACAGGATCATCTATGCATGGCAATCCAGCGGCTCTAAAGCCAGAGACAACACATGATGTCGATACCTCCGGCCAGGCTTCAACGATCCACGTTGCAACAGTAGCACATGTTGCCCTTTTCATATGCCCAGATTTTGTGTATTCATGTGGTCCGCAGGACATCCACCTCTCCCATTTGGTGCGAATGCCAGCCTTAAAACAATTGTTCACTGAAATGTCAAGAGGCTGGAGCTTTTTCGTCAATCCACCCGGAATGATTGCGGTCGTGCTGCTGGCTCGGTTGTAAATCTTCTTTACGTCTTCTGTTAGATGCGCCCGCATGGAATCCATTATGAGGATATTTTTCGGCCTAAAAAATGCGCCTTTTGTACGCCTTCTCAAAATTTCATCTATCCACCTCACCATAACAGCCTCTGTCATCCAGCCCTTCTCGTTTACCGTGACCACTATCCCCAGTGGAAAAACTTCTTTGGGCATTGTCTTATATTAGATAAGCCGCGGCGTTACTACCGTAAATTACGGTATTTAGAGAAAATAAAAAATCTTACCTGGAAATGGGCTACGAGGTTGGAGGTGGCTTTTTTGCTGATGCTGTAGTTTTTGTAGCAAAGCAAACATTTTGCTTAAACTTGTCCATCTCAGAACTAACTACTTTGAAAAATCCTTTCAAGGTGTTCGTAAGAAATGACATTTTTGATTTCGATTCCCCTTTCAGTTCCCCAATCTAAGAAAGACTGTTTGGCTTTTCACAATTCTCTCAATAGCTGATAGGCTTTTCACTGAAGGAAAATCAAAACTGTTTGATATAGAAGCTTGGGTTGGGTCAGAGAGGCATATTGGGACGTGAAGACAAAACGTCTTGGGTTTTTAACATTAAAAATTAAATTAATAAATTGTAAAATCATCATAGATGTGTAAGATAAATATAACATGAAGTGCCACATTACAATTACATTAAATTACAATTACTAATTGACCCGAGCCTGTTCGAGATTATTCTGTTGTGCTTATAGAAGGCGGCAGCCATTGAGGATTTCTATTGGTAGATCGGGTATTGTGGTATTCCCGGAGCTTATGACTCATTATACAACAACGTCAAAGAAACTTAGTTATTGTTGAACCTAAACAAGAAATGAATAGTAATAAACTAGAAATCTCAGAAACAGCACCTAAAGAAAGTAGGAAAACCGAAAGTGAAACTGCACCTGAATAGAGACTACCTCTCGTAGCATTTTGATTGCATGATCGTCGCAATTCTCGTTTTTGCAAGATTCATGACTTTTCCTTCACAAATAAACTTTCTCCAACAAGAAAGTAATAAATAAGAAGTGGATTTATACACAAAAATAAGAAAAAGATATTAATACAAAAAGACAGAAGAAACAATTTTGTGGTGGCCCAGCTTGTAGAGGCGATAATGACGTTAGTACTTCCGTTTTTCATTTTAATATTTTAATATTTTTAGTTTCACATTCATACAAACAACGAAGGGACAATTGCCTTCAAAATTCTGAAAGTGTGGAATTTTATTAACTCCATTTTGTGAATTAGAGTGTTACCGTTTCGTTATGTTTGAGCACCTATTCAATCCGATACAGTTTCTTCATTCTATCTATTTCGTAAAAATTTCTAGATAGTACATGGTATATTTTATTGTACGCAAACTACTTCCTTCAGAGCATAATGGAAACCAGATCGGGAAATTTTCAAATGGTGTAAATCCAGCTATGCAATTTCTTGTTATGATACTTTAAAGGTAAACTCCACACTCCAAACAACTTTGCTTAAAATGAAAGATGAAGGTCTCAATAACAACGTAGCATGCATAAAAATTTTCAATTCGAACTCAAAATTAATAAAATATAATTAATAAAACTTTCATTTTTCCCTCCCCCTTCAATTGACACTGACGCCACGGTTCGGCAACTGTTACACCAGGAGTTTCGAATTCGTGACGTCACACACATTGTTCGCTATCGCAGGCGCTATCGGTTAGTCAGGGAATAGGGAAAAACGATTCTCCCTAATCCCTGGGTTAGTTGTCAAGGCATCGCAAAGACTATGAATAAGAAAACAAGACAACTAATTTGATAACAGCAACAGTGATATACAAGAGCCGTTAGCAGAATTAAATGCTACTGCAACTTCGGAGATAAACAGCTCTATATGTTCTTGGCTCTATGCATTAAACCGTTGAAACGGGATCTTCGGCTTGTCACGTCGACGCATGCACATTCCTACAAAGCAGATAAGCCTACCTCAATCCTTCGGCAATTAACACATGCCTGTTGCGGTCGTTGTTCTTGAAGAACGCCAGGCACATTTAGAGTTGGAAGACCATCTAGTTCCAGTGAATTTCTTGTTTGATATTGAATAATATTGAATTTAAAACGGCGGGGACATAGAAAAACCATGGCGCTTCAAAATGAGCTGAGCACACGATGCTGTTTGGAATTGATACCAGTTCTCGCTGTCAAAAACTAATACAGTTTTTTTTATTGTAGGAATCTATGAAACGTGAAATTTCTATCCAACAGTCTATTACATATCCAAACAAAACAAATTGAAGGCATTCCAACATAAAATAAGTTAACAAAATCTTATCGTTTGAAATGAAACTAGAATCTCAGCGACAAAATTCCCCGATGTTCTCGCGTCGTGTCCCGCCGTGTTCTCGGGAGAAGGAATGGAAAATCCCACGCCAATTTTCAATTTCCCGAGGCATTTTTCTTAATAAACTATTGGGATAAATCGAAAAATTTTGAACGATATATTATATTTTATTAACCTGGATTAATGTTATGATATAAAAAAAAATAAAGTCGAATTTTTCCATGGTGTTTACCTTTAAGCTTCGGAACAACAGAAGTCTGTACAACAAGAGAAAATGTGGGATGAAAATTTCGCGCAGACTGATTACATTTTCTCTTGTTGTGCATGATAATTTATAAGAATAAAAATAAAACCTGTTTACCAAGCGTGACTTGACTTTTTTTGGCAGTTCCTCATTTACAGTGAAAATGTCGTCTCTTTTAACAAGGCATTCTGACCCATCTTCAAATTCAATCTGTTTTAAGACAATAAATAATAAAAACTAAAATTTTTAAAATACTTAAACATAAGAATGCTTAAAAACACTTTCTTTAAGTAAACGGATCTTTTTACACACGAACGGAAAATATATTTTTAAAATTCCTAAAACGCCCATTTTACATTCAAATAGTAATTTTTGTAGTCAATTATATTTAACAGCATAATACGAGGGGTACTCCAAAAGTAATGCCTCCTATTTTATTTTGTAGGCCTGCGACATCACATGCGAATATATATTAACAGGACAGTATACATTGAACCTTCCTTCATTATCCTGTTTATTTTTGCTAATGTACAACAGGCGTCTGCTGCGAGGTCGTCTGACAAAACGGTTACCATCACAAATGCGCATTGAAACAAAGGTGTGCAATTGAATCTCTCCACAGTGAAAAAATTTACCCACCAACATTCATCGACGCTTGCTGATGGTTTACGAAGGCCAAACAATAAAGAGGGCAACCTAAATTGTAATGGCAGAATGGTACATTCGCACAGGCCAAACAAACTAAAATAGGAGGCATTACTTTCGGAGCGACCCTCACCAATTTTATGGATTACAAACGTTGTCGAAGTCATCATTGTTTTTTTAAATATGGAAATTAGCCAAACATTAAAATAGCCAAAATGTAGGTTGGTTTGTTAGGTTTTTCGGCACGCCAACATCTACGTCATTTTGCACCTTTCACATGACTAATATCTTACCGCATTCCTCAGACAATTCCACATATCTTATACCTTTACTCATTCCTGGAACTACACTTTCACTGTAACACCTTCAACGTTGTCATACTGCCTTCTGTACATGCATGCTTAGAGTTGGTATGACTGTGGTAATCGCGGTTACCTCGTGTGGTCTGCTTTGGTTGGCAAACCACACTTACAGCTCGGCTAAAGCCTGTTTCACAATTAAATCGCCTGCCTCAGCCCCAGCGGATCCGCCAAGGAAGCGTATACAAGTATCTCCGCTCGCGAAGCGGGCGATTTAACAACTTACCGTTTCCATTTCACAATTAAATTCACGGCTGCATTAACTGTCTTCTGATTGGACATTCCCAAACGAGATCGACGTCTCACAAAAAGTCGAAGGCTGTTTTTGACAGCAATTTTTTTTAAATTACATTCCCAAATGCCAATTTCACATCGACAGTGTGTTACCTCTATATGGCAAGAAAGATGAGGTAAAAATTGACGTTTTCTGATCGACTGAAGCAGTTGTAGATCAGTTTTAATTGAAAATTCCGCCCGCAAAACAGCTGCGGAGAGCAATGTGGGCTAATTCCGCTAATTGTGAAACGACAGTCCGTGCGGAAAATCTTTGCCTTGCGTTGTGCACTCCGCATCCACCCGTTTTCCACCCGCAAACTATAATTGTGAAACAGGCTTAAGAGTCTGAAACGGGAAAATAAAAACCAGGAGCCATGATATCAAGTTTTCGGGCAGACCAAAGTAAAGGAAAATAGTTAAAGAATTTTGATCTGCTGGTTTTCAAAGTAAAATTCAACAAATTTTGATCTTTTCGCCAGAGCTGAATTTTTCCATCAGGAATCTCCAAGGCCTAAAATTTCAATATCATATATTTGTAATTTACTGTTTAACTGGTAATGCAACCTATGGCCCACAATTTATATAAAATTGAATATACATTTTCAATCTACCTTTTTGTGTTTTTTTTAAGTGTAAAATATAATTTTATGCTAACACATCACACATACAATTGAATACTGTGAAAATTACATAATTTATAGTTGACCCGTTTCTTTTGTTGAAGTTGATGTGTCCATATCTAAATTCCTTGCTTTGAGATATAGATATTCTGAACTACCATTTGAGAAAATTCTAACACCATGAAAGAATCACACTAACAAGAAGAAGTCGTGAAGTGATACCCGGCGATTTTGATGAAACTTGGTAGGTTTGTAGAGCAAGCCTCCATGAATATAATGATACCCCCTTTTATCTGTAGTTGGCCAACCGATTTCGAGATATTTGAGGTTAAAGTTCATCAATTGTATAAGTATAGTTGATTTAACGTAAATAAACAAGAGTTTCCCTAGCGTAGTAGAATAAGTCAGTTGATTACGACGCTGTCGGTCCGGGTACGATTCTCCACGGAAAATTTTTTTCCCTCTCCGATTTAACATCGTATTTTTAAATAGCATTTATCATTATTAATTCTGTCCATAAACCACCCAAATTAAAGTTTTAATTAACTAATCGTTACAGTTGTCCTAACGCATCAATAGATGGAGTCGTTTACGTTTTCGATTTTGATGACGTTATTAGTAAATAACCCACCGCTAATTCTGTTTTTAATGTAACAAAATAATTTCGTTAAATAATGATATACAAAAACAATTAAAAACAGAACTAGCGGCAGGTTATTTACTAATAGCGTCATTAAAATTGAAAACAAACGACTCCATCTATTGACAAGTTATGTGATAACTGTAGCAATTAATTACTTAACTGTAGCATCAGAGAGAGAAAAAAAAAATTTCCGTGGAGAATCGAGCCCGGACCGACGGTGTCATAATCAACTGCCTCATTCACTACGCTACGGAAACTCGTTTATTTACGTTAAATCAACTATATTTATGCAACTGAAACTTTAACCTCAAATGTCCCATCGGGTTGGCCGTCTATGGGTAAAAGGGGGTACCATTATATTCAGGGAGGCTTGCTCTACAACCCTACCAAGTTTCAACAAAATCGGCGGGCATCACTTCGCGACCTCTCCTTGTAAGAGAAAGATTTGGACTATTGCCACCTGATTTAACTGAAAAATCTCATTGAAGCCCTAGCTTCTCAAATGTCAAGAGAATTCATTGCTACAATCTTTATTTTTCATGTGTTAAGCCTTAATTAGATGTTGCTGTAGGGCAACACTTCTATCAGGAATTGTGATTTCTCCAACATACATACAAGGATTAGAAAAAAAATTATATGAACACCTTTGATTTTAGATGTTTTGTCGAATATCTAAAAATACTTGAAGAATTATCCTGAAACTTGAGGGGTGTAAAGAGCATGATACACCTCGAATATTTGAGGTCACCCTGGTCACCCTCGAAGGTTTTGCCCAATAAATTGAACAAAAAAAATATTTGGGGTCACCCTGTAAAACAATGCTTGAAATTCATTGTAGCTGTAGCATATAATTATGAGGCTTCGTTTACTTATTTGTGTTAATTTTATAAGAATAGCACGTATACGAGGGCTGTTCAAAAAATACGTAGACTGTTTGAATTGCGCGGGCCCTGTTGGTCCCAATCAAAATCGCTTGGTGTCGCCATCTTCTGACAGATCCGCTGATTACAAGGCAGTTTTTTGAATGCAAATATCAGTATTGGTTGATTAGCTACGCGGTTGTTTGTGAAGTGTGTTTTTTTTCGTTTGGCGGATTTTTAGAATGAGTGACTTGAACGAGCAAAGAGTTGCTGTGAAATTTTGTGTTAAACTCGGAAAAACTGCCACTGGACGAGTGGAAAAGGCCAGAAATGTGGACGAGAGGTGACTGGTTGTTTCATCACGACAACGCTCCAGCCCATTCAGCCCTCAGAACTCGAGAGTTTTTGGCCAAACACTCGATCGCTGTTTTTCCTCACCCACCCTACTCACCTGACCTCGCTCCTTGTGACTTCTTCTTGTTTCCCAAACTCAAAAGACCTTTGAAAGGAAGGAGATTTGAGACGATTCCCGACATAAAGGCAAATGCGACGAAGGCGCTGAAGGACATCACAAAAGAAGCGTTCCAGGACTGTTTCCAAAAGTGGAAACACCGTTGGGATAAGTGTGTGCATCGGATAGAAGAGTACTTTGAAGGGGACCCAGATATGTAACTTCTGAATAAAGTATATTTTGTTTTATGACGTCAGTCTACATATTTTTTGAACAGACCTCGTATTCATGAATTTTTTTTTCCGTAAATTTTTTGTTTCTATCATGCAAGTTTTTTAACCCAAAGCAAAGCCATTTTCAGGAAACTTGACAAAACTACAGTAGAGACGACACACTGCAATCACAATATAAAAATAATGTTTAACTGTGCAGCATGCACAAGCGTTACCAAAATGTCTTTTGCATAAGTTATTAGCCAAATGTATAGAGCTACTCTTAGAAAAACCCCAAATAAATAGCATGAAAACGCAAAACTATCGCCGATAGAATGAGTTGAATTTCTGTTGCTCTCAAAAACAAACACTGCGATAAGTAGTTTTCTCTGAATTTTTAGGGTCGAGGCTGTCATAAGAGCAAAATGCGGGCCTAAAAAACAAAATAGCCTAAGGAGAAGTTGATACTGGCGTCCGGTCCATAAATTAAAATTTGGAGAAAAACCCATATTGTTTTGGAAATTCAACTCATTCTATCGACGATATCTTTCTAAATTTTCAGGCTGTTTACTTAGGCTTTTTCTAAGAGCAACTGTGTACATTTGGCTAATAAATTATGAAAAAGACATTTTGGTAATGCTTGCGCATGCACAGTTAAACATTATTTTGTAAAAATGCTCCTATTTCATAAAATAATAATATTTTTCTTTTCTGATAGTAGGGTGTTGCCTGTATGTAGTTTGTCAAGTTTCCTGAAAATGCCGTTGCATTGGGTTAAAAACCCTGCACATTATAAACATAAACTCGAATAAAAGAAGCCTCATAATCATATGCTACAGCTATAGCGCATTTCAAGCAATATTTTTTACAGGGACATTTTTTTTTTTTTTTTTTTTTTTTTACTTTGTTGCTGGTCCCCTATTCGCTGTCGGGACAAAACCTTTGCTAAAATATAGAATGTGGAATATGCTCTTTACAGGAAGGTTCAGGATAATTCATCAAGTATATTTCTAGATATTTGACAAAACATCTAAAATCGAAAGTATCCACTTCCAATTGAGCAATTTTTAACAATTTGCACATCAAAATCATGCAAATTTAACGCCACCTCCATGCAATGTTATATCTATATTATGAAATAATTTTGCCAGTCACTTGATTTCGTTGTACAAAGATTCCATTGTTTGTGTGGTTCTTCAACAATAGCCCTCTTTTCATGTACCTCAAAAAATTTAGAGGGCACTTCACTTTGCAATCCTAAATCACATCATACTACACTTAGCACTTCCTTTAATTTCATATGCTTACCATCATACCTTCAAAATGTTCCAATTTTCACAAATATACACAGCGATTTAAATTGTGTGTAAAACAATTTAAGGGGGTATTGTAGAGTTCAAGGTAAACATGGGTACAAATATGAACGATAGCAGATATGAACAGAAATAAAAATGCCGCCATCAAGATCAACAAGTTAATAACTCTGTAAAGCCTAGATTAATGAAATTTGGAGGAATAACAGGATACATAAGACTGTGTATACAGTCAAAATTTGGCCAACGAGAAGTTTCCAAGTTACACAGTCAAAATTGTAACAAGTGCTGGTTAGTACTCACAAGTTAACACGTGCTATGATCTTGAATGAGTGCCGTAAATCCTCTACTATAATATGAATAATTTTGGCCTAAAAAAGCACCTGTTCACTTTCGTATTATATAAAAGGATTAATATTAGCCCTGCAACGACGACTGAGAAGGTTTTGTCCGGAGGGGATTTTGTCCTGATGAAATTACCGTGTAATATACATTAATTACATTGCATATACAGTGACCAGTTCATTATACATTAAGTTAATTCACTTTTTATTTGAATTCCTCGTCGCCAACATCTAATATAAAAACAACAACTCCCAAAGGTCGCTACTTCCAAACTGCCTCGAACCAAAACCTACAAGAAAGCTTATGCAGTGAAGTAATGAAAAATATTAAACTGAATAAAGATTACTTGTTTGTTTTTATTATGAAAATTGATATAAAATCAAAGTGTGAGTGGGAAAGCTTTCCCTATCAATTTCCAATGGTTCAGTGGAAGAAGACAGTTCACTTGAAGACTGGGATACAGATGTCTAAGTGAGGAAGATTGGAAAGACCTCTTCGAAGACACAGATGAATCAGATTTTGAAGGTTTTTGAATTGTAAAGATCCAGATTTAAAAATAAAGATTTTTTTTCTGTATATTTTTGCACATTTTATTTCTCACGAGGATTCAAAAATAGGGATTGCATTATACAAGAGAATAGCATTTTTGCTGGTTTTTTGGGGTCGCATTATAGTACAGTCAACTCGGGTTATAACAAAATTACTGAAATAACGAAGTTTTTCATAGTCCCTGTCAGTTTTGTTAAGAAAAAACAACTGCTTATAACGAAAAATCGGGTAAAACAAAGTTATTTTCCAATGAGACGTAATTGAATGTATAGTAATTTCACACCTGATATAACGAACTAAAAACATCATAAATAGGGCTAAACAACGATTTATCGTAAAGGCAATTCACAATACATGCCGTTAGGCTTATTTCACGTAAAGACGAAAAAACAGTAAAAATTGTACTCTGATTTTGAGAGTGCGGAAATGACATCTTTGATTGCTTGAAAACAGCAAATAAGAATCCATACAAAAGCGGAAATGCTGGAAAATTGAGAAAGATCGAAAGTGGAAGCAAGTAGAATTTACTTCTTCAGATTAGGATCGTTGATTGATGACTACGAAAAATAGAAGCAAAAATCTTTCTAGAAAATATCATGTACAGAGGAAAAAAACATTCTTATGAAAATATCAAATGCTGATACATTGGAAAGAAAATTATTCGGAACTCAATGGCTTTACCTGGAAGGGGGGGAGGAGGAGAAGAGAGAACGCAAACTAGTTAGCGAATTTGTTCTCGATTTATCAAACAGTTTAAAAATCTTTTAAAGAATGTATTCGAATGAAAATCTGATTTTTGGTAGTGTTTGATCACAAAAATTTCACCAATCAAAAATCACGTTTTTTGTTTGATTATGTTCGATTAAAGGCATTTCATCACCGTTTAGTTGCAATACTTCAAATTTCAACTAAAACCTACGAATTCTAAGGTGAAAAATGCATTTTTACATTAAAAAATTGGGTTTTACATATAACGAAATATTGGTTATAACAAACTTTTTATGGATTCCGGTGAACTTCGTTATAACGAGTCAACTGTAGAGGATTTACGGTAATTTCATTATTCTAGGCTCTACAGAACCCAAGTTATTAACTTCTTGATCTTGGTGGCAGCATTTTTATTTCTGTTCATATCTCAGCTATCGTTCAAATTCAAACCCATGTTCATAGGAATTGTTGTGTTTACCTTGACCTCCTAATACCCCCTTAAATTGTTTTACACACGATTTGAATCACCCTGTATAATGACACCATGAAAACAATCTCTTCAGAAAAGTCTTTGATTTTGGTTAAACAATAATGAATGAAATAAAATTTACATAAAATAAATAATAAAAAGGTACTATGGCGTGGAATTGACTGTATATGAAGAAAAAACCTACCGAAAAGGAACATCCGAGATAAACTCCAGATACGTATTCTCAAAATTTAATGGTAATTTTAGATTAGTTGAGAATAAAGGCATAACCTTCCAAATACGTATCAGGCATTCAATCTCCGATATCCTTTAGTGTAAGAAGTTTTTACTTCATATACTTACATAAAAGAAAATTCATACATTGATATATCAAAACATCAGAACATCATTCAATGATTCTAATGCGACCTTGAATTTTGCATTACAAGTCTATTTCCAGAACACATGCTTTTCAAAAATGTCCAATGTGACTAATTTTTTTTTTTTTTTTTTTTTTTTTTATTATGTATGGAACATTAAGAAGCGTTCAGGCATTTCACAGCCGCAATTTGACAACATTTTCCCATCACCATTTCAGATCTAAAAATACTTGGTCACTACCTTACCATGCAAAACTTACCACATAAATTTTACGCAGTGTTGCTTCTCTAAAGACAGCACGATAAATTTTTCCATCAGTCCACCGAACCCTGACAGACTCGCCAGCCTCTGGAGGGCCGTAGTCAGTACAATTACGGCTCTTTAAAAAAAATTAAATCCCATTTAAATATAGTAACATCTCAGTTTACATGAAAATAAAATTACCTACTCTCAACTATGGTGCAACTAGAAATTAAAAACAAAAAGAAAAAAAAAAAAAAGACAGTCAAATGAAAGTGAGCCAACACCATTTTACAATATTTGTTCATAAAGGTCTCTGGGTTGCTGCTGCGGATTGCCTCCAGCGAAATACATCTCATTTGTGGACTAGTGTTGCCTCCTACCTTCTTTTCTATGTTTTGCTACTCAGCCCAGGTGTATGGGGCTCTGCATTGTCACGGAGCAAGATGACATGCTGTGATTCTTGATGGCCTTTGCACAGAAATCCCAGTCTGGCAGAATAAAGTTTAACATTGACTGTCTGCCTGGGTTCAGTGCACTCAAATCAGCAATGGCCATATCTTCTACAAAACATTTGCTCCATCGTTCCACAGCAGCCAATACAACGGTAAACATTGTGCTGTCAAACACCTTAGAAATTAAGAAGCTTACAACATCAACTACAGTTGAACCTTGTTATGTTAAAAATCTCACCATCTCAAAATTTTTTTATTTTCCATGCATTTTAACTATTAATTCAATGTAATTTTCCCTAGTTATCTCAAAACATTTTCTCGAAAAATTTCATTACATCGAATTTTGACTTCGTGTGCCAGCAAAATGCAAAGCGTTTAAACATAACTAAGATTCATTCATTCGGACAAATTTTATTACAAAAAGAAGAAATAGGGCGTCACTTCCATTAAAGTTACACGATTTTCAAGCATCATGAAAAAATATCTCCTTAGCAAGGTCTCTGTTGTCTACAAGACGTTTCAGCATGTGCAGTTTGTGTGTTTCTGACATCAGTATCACCACTTATATGTGGGGTAACTTCATACACATACCATTTTATCTCACTGTTCTCTATACTCTCACAGTACAGTATTAACCTAAAAATCTTGATTTAAAAGAAGCCCTCCGTATCTCTAATTTTTTTCTGTTCCCGTGAAATCGAGATATCAAGATTCAACTGTATTCAATTCTTGGCGCACCATGACAACATGCACGTATGATTTTTCTGCTGCAGATTCAATTAACAAAGCCTTGTGACTGCATGGGACTTTGCGACAAGCGATACGGAACACTTACTGGAAGAACTCGTAACTTAGGCTGGGTTGGCTCACTTTTGTTGACTTGCTCTAATCAATACGCAAAGAAACCACTTATGCCTACATTCGAAAAATGCCTCACTCCATTATATTTCTAATTATTACTTTGAATAAAATAGAAAGGGTCAAAATGTAGCAATACAATAGAATATTTAACGAGGCTTTGCACTTTTACATAATTGTCACCTATAGGTCTCTAACAAGGATGGAGAAAGCATTTAATTAATACAGAGGATGAAAGAAAATCCGACCAATGAGAAGCTTATGGATTAAGTTGAAACGCATTGCCTCGTTAAATATTTTATTATGTTAAAGAAAATTCCATGGTTTGCACTTGAACCAGGGATCTACGAGTTGCTGTCCCGAGATTCCAACTGCTAAGTCACTGTGGACATGAAAACATTTCGCTATAAACTACAACCCTAGCGTCAATAAACTTCGGACACCAAGTAATTTGGCTAAAAACACAGTGAAAAGTGCATCCAGAGGATTGCAGGCTAATGAAAATAGATTTACTCAGTGTACACGGAACAATATCAACATCCATTTAGAATCAATTTAATGGTGTGAAATAATTTATCAAATTTATGTTAAATTGCGTTGTCAACAGGTTTCAAAGAACTTCGTACACAAGGGTTCGCCAGCATATAGAACTTTCCTGAAGGCTGTAGAAACGCCCAGAATGCCTTGCATCAGGCTTTAGAAACACCGTCCACGCGACAGAGCACAGTATTCGTGTTGTTTTGAACCATGCGACGTGGTAAGCCAGTAGAAACGTGTATACGGCAAAAAGTTATACAGCAGTTCCAGAATAACAAATCCCAGCGAGCTATTGCCCATGAATTATCAGTTCCACTCTCTCTCTACTGTTAATGGGATCATCAAGCATTTCAGAGAAATCGGGAAAACAGAACCAGGGACTGCACCAGGCAAGCAGCGATTATTGAATGTTAGGGACCTACCAGTATTTCGACGTTACATTGTGAAAAACAGGCATGCTCCCATAAGTGAAATGACCGTTTGGGCTCGAGAATATTTTCATACCCGAAAGCGCAGTCCGCCGTTACATCAGAAAATGCAACTATTACTTATACGCTACAAAGAGGAAGCCATTTATGAGCACTGTAGCTAAGCGTCGCCGGGTAGCATGGGCCAGAACCCATCTAAAGTGGACCCTTGCTCAGTGGAATAGTGTTCTGTGGTCCGACGAGTCCACCTTTGCAGTGATGTATGGCAACAACGGTCGCAAGGTGCTGAAGACCAAGCATGAAAGTAATCATCCCGACTGTTACCAGAAAAAAGTTCAGAAGCCTGCATCGCCGATGATGTGGGGCTGCACGAGTGCAGCCGGGACAGTATCACTTCACTTTTGCGAGGGCAGTATTAACTCTGCTGCCTATATAAACATTCTTCAACAGCATCTGCGTCCGTCCCGCCAAAAGTTATTCAATAGAAGACCAAGCATCTTTCAGCAGGACAATGCGAAGCCTCATGCTGCTCGGAACACCAAGGCTTTGCTACAACAGCAGCGTTTCAGGGTGCTTGACTGGCCTGCCTGCAGCCCAGATCTATCACCCGTTGAAAATGCATGGCGCATTTTAAAGCGAAAAGTCCGACAGCGGAAGCCTCGAACACTGCAGCAGTTGCGGGCGTGTATTTCCGAAGAGTGGGACAAAATTCCAGTAGAAACGACGCAGAAGTTAGTGTCTAGCACGCCTCAACGACTTCGAGCGTCATTCGTCAGAAAGGTGACGCCACTCAGTGGTGTATGAACGGTACGGTGTAGGAAATTTATTGCAACGTGTTGAAAACGGAACATTACAAAAAGTCGCTTATTTAATTTTTATGTTAAAATGCTATATGACAGTTGTACTAAAGCTCTGTGCACTCAAAGTAATTTTCATTTGTTTACAATTAGTTTCGTTGTACTTATCCAAAATTCTGTAGGTGTCCGAAGTTCACTGACGCTAGGGTTGTATGTCCACAGTGGCTTAGTAGTTAGGAACATTGGAATTTAGAGTCCAAACTGTAGAACTTTTTTTTTTTATTATTATTTTTCCGTTCGATAAACATTCAGAGATATGCCATTGAAAATCCTCCTGGATCCAGTTTCCTGTTATTTTATTTGTATTGCTTCATTTGGAGTCTGTCTCTCTATTTTATTATTAATTTAGTTCATTGATTATCACGGGAATATTAGTTTACATTATTTATAGGCGAGAACATTTAAGCATTTACATAACAGAAAATACAAAGCATGTGGAATGTACCATAAAAAGCAATTTTTAATTTCTGCGAGAGGTCTTGGAATGTATTGGTCATGTAAAAGAAGGGACTACTGTGCATTCGACTGTCCTCCCAACAACGGCACATCATTCAATTCAAATTGGTGCCAAACACTAAACCTCAATAAAGCTATTTTAATTACATAAATATAAATGCTCCTCATACAAAGATAAACATCAAAAGAAAACTTATTCCTCACACGTTATAAATCAATATACACCATTGCAATCAATTCCTTTTCAAGGCCTGGCCTCTCAAATTGGATGCATTTTCCCAATCATTGAACACGTGCTGCAGCCCATTCGTGTAATCTTGAAAACGACCTTCATTTCTTTTACAATAATTGTGTCTGCTGACTAACGCTCGCTATGTCATTTCCACCCAAAGAACAACAAGGCCAGTATGCTATGGAAATTACTGATCATATGAGATTTTTTGTCCCTTTTCCGATTGGGAATCACCTGAAGTTTGTTTGTTTGTTTGTTTTATACAGTTCATTCCTCCAATGTTTTCACTAACAATTTCAACGTAATTTTCCCTTGTTTTCTCAAAAAACTTCGCGACATCGAATTTTGGCTTCGGTTGCATATAAGATGTTTGAGCATGACCAGTTTGTGCATTTCAGATGCTAGTGGCACCACTTTTTCATGTGCCATTTGATCTCCAATTCTTCTCCGTTCTCTCCTTATCGAAACATGCGGATTATTATACGTACAGCACAGAGCCCCTTTCTCGAATTTTTCTTGTTAACAACTCACAAGAATTGGTGATGTCACATGATACAAACTCAAACGATCAGATAAAATTGGTATTCCTGAAAATCAACTCCCATGCCTTTAGTTCTCTTCATGTGAACTGTCAAGCATGAGATAACTATGTGTGCGCGCGCGCGCACACACACACACACACACACACACACACACACACACATAAATTGAGGTTGATGCTTTTGGGCTTCATGAGGAACATTTTCATCACGTATTTCGACATCAAAGTATTTTGCAAAAATTTTGATAGACAACCTTCGACCTATTTTAGGGGATCAAACTCAAAAGATCAAAAGTAAGCCTACAAAGCAGAGGGTTAATTAGCACTATCCACATGATAACCTCATCACCCATAAGTCTTTTAGCGTCATCAGCAAATTTTCCTTTATACATTCGTGTATTATTTTCGATAAAATTTAATAAAATTTCTTTTTGCTCATCTGCAATTCTTTTCTATGCCTCCATGCTCAGCAATCATTTGGAACAGTTTCCGCTTATCTGATAGGTTCTTGCTGAATAGTCTCGATTCAGAATGCTTAGAAATGTTGAAATTTGTGCGAGTTTGACATACTTCCTCTTACCAGTCAAGTTCGTTTTGTAGATTGAACTGTAGAATAGCAATCGTGTGTGTTTGAAAGCACTCGAGTTAGATAGCTTATGTGAGAATGATTGCAACACGAAAAATTCGAGAACAGGGGCCCAGTATGGAGTTGCTCCAATGAAGTTGATGGCAGCCAGATTTCGGCGACTGCGTTAAATCGAGTCCCTTTAGATGTACTATCACTGACAAGAAAATACCTTTACTTTCTATTATAACTGGATACCTTGTCCTCAGACATGGCTAGATCTCGTTACCAGGAAGCGCCCAGATCGCAAAAACAGATGGCAACTCCGCATCATTACTGACGATATCATATGTCAACATTGCGAAAATGCAAAAGAAAAGCCTTTCATCACCACAACAGCAGTGATCAAAACCTGGGAAAAATACATTCAACATGCAGGGCAATTTTTCTAATTCCTCAAAAAGGAACAACATGAAACAAATTTCAATCATTTTGATTTCCAAAATTACAAAGTGCAGTGCATTATGGGAAAATCAAAGATGAAATTATGCAAAAACTTAAAATGGTAAAAAAAAAAAAAAAAAAAAAAAAAAAAAAAAAAGACCATTTACCTCAATATCCTGAGGGAAGAGATTGTCAGATCTGGTGCTGTCTTCAAAATCAACAGAGTAGCGTTCCTGCACTTGAATTTCAACAATCTCACCCTCATAAAATCTCATGTTGCGATGCTTTGCAATGACTTTTTGGCCAATAGTCACTTCTTCAAGAACCCTTGAAGAATTTTGCTATTGAAAAAGGACGAGAGTACGCCAAGTGTAAAGAATAATCTGCCTCTTTCTTATTCCATCGCAATTTCGTTTACTAAACAATTCGCCTTACCTTATCTTTGTTATTTGAATGTTTGAGGCAAGTGATGTTCAACAACAACGGCCAATTGGAGGTCTCAAAGGATACGCCAGCAACGTATGCACACGTTACGTGAAACGACAGCGTGCATTTCCCATATGAGCATTGGACGCAAGACCTGCTCGAGTGACTCGTTTTCTTCACAAGATTTTGACAGTACATGCATTTCTGAAAAAGAAAAAAAAAAATAACGACGTTACGAACCCAATTGTGAAGAACCAAAATACGTTATTAAATACAAAGTCCACATACTAATTTTAATCTCGCTTGAGAAATTTTTGACACATCAATTGGCTCTTTAGTAAATATATTATCAAAACTAACGTCGTTGACAGCAATTGCACAAATCATGTGAGCCCACCGCCTATCAGAGGTTCGTTTGAGTGCACCTCCTCGCAAGTTGCACAAACAACACTCCTAGGATGGAAAAAAGAAAAAGGAGAAATAATGTAAAATAATTAATGACGAGACCAATACCAGCCCCGGCTTTCAATACGAGAAAACAACAACAACAACTTATTCTTACTGCTGATTTGTTTTGTTCAGCACATCGTGAGCATTTCCAATTTTCTTTCGACGGAAGCGCTGTAACTCCATAACAATTGGCATGAACACACACTCGGCAGTCCTGGCAGACGAGGAGAGGGCTATTTCCATCCAAGTCCATTATACTCACAGCGTTTATGGGTGGATTGCTCCCAGGTGAAACATTGAAACATGCGTCAGGCATTAACACTTGTGACTTGGGCTTAATGTTCATCTTGTTCTTCTCCTCTTGAGGAATTTTCCCCACACCAAATTCCATTCCATTAAGCTAGAAATATTAAATCAATTGGTCTTAATTTTAGAATTCAAAGAGCAAAACCTTAAACTCAAACAATCATAAATTTCAACCGCAATTCAATTTAAACCAATAATCCTAAACCTTAGGGTTTCTGAAAACCCAGTTAATGGCGTCACATTGCTACTTGTGGTAACTGTGTGTGAACTTAAGTATGCACTGCACAACGTGAGCGGACATGGGTGACAGCGATCATAGTTTTCATACAAGATCAGTCACATTCTTAGAAGTTTATTTTGTAGAAAAATCGTACCAACGTTGCATTGACCGCTTTCAAAGGAAGTTTTCCAACGCTCCTATACTGTGCCAGGGAAAAACTGTCTATGATCTTGTATATCGGTTTTACGAGACAGGCCCCTGTGTATGACGGGTTGTGGTAACAACCACGTTTTTGGAGAAAATTCAAGCTTCCCTGCAGCACTCTCCACGGAAGTCACTTCAGCAGCTGTCTTGAGAGTTAGGGGCCCTGTATTCAGCCTGCCAGAAGGCTACTAAATGTCTAAAGCTACGGCCATAGAGAACTCGAGCAGTGCAAGAGCTTCGTTCATTGGATTCGGATAAACACATTGCTTACTGCTAACTTTTAAGATTTTAAGCGCAAGAGTTTTTACTGAATGAAGTTGGACTCAGTTTGCTTGAGAACCAAATGGTCACACGCAACTGCCACAAGCAGCAATACTCAGATATCTTTTCTGGTTGTGCAGTAAATACAGGGTGATTATATTTAAAGTTACGATTCCAAAAATCGATAATTTGAAAACTACTCGTCAGAATGACCTGATATTTTAGCAGAACAATCGTGAGGCAATGGAAATTTGTTTGGCAAAGGAAAAAAAAATAGTTCCAAATCTGCCGATAGATGGCGCTGGCAGGGTTCACATTGTCTGGAGATATGCAAATTACTGATACGTGACATGCGCATCGCAGACATAGCTGCCATAAAAATGCAGAGCACCGTCTCTTTGCTTGAATGCTTCATCATGACTGACTATGAAGGATCGCGCTCTGCTCTTGAAGCTTTTTTATAAGAACGATGAATGTGCACTAACAGCTATTAGGAAGTTTTGGACATTCAAATCCTTAAAATCGGGTCTGATTGCTAAATTCGAAGAGACCGGTTCATTTGACGTGAAAGGAAACCAGTTTCGGCTGCGGCAGTGGAACATGTGGCTACAGCATTACAAGAACAGACGAACAGTGATGCTGGAATCAGCAGTGCACAGGGAATTGGCCGAATGCTGGATATGCCGAGCAGCATGGTGCGTCAAGTCCTACGGAACATCTTGCACTGTTACCTGTACAAGATAACTCATGTGCAGCAGTTGTTACCTGCTGACCTGGAAGCACATGAATCTTTTGCACTACGATTTCTTGCTCGGATGGAAGTGGACAACGAATGGCCATGGTCTGATGAAGCCCACTTCCATTTGCAAGGTTCTGTAAATACGCAAAATTGCAGGATATGGGCGACCGAGAATCCGTTCCAGCTACAGCCATTACCTCTTCATTCTGAAAAGGTCACTGTGTGGTACAGAATAACGGCACAGTTTATCGTCGGTCCGTTTTTCTTCAAGGAGATCACACCTGCGGGTCCTGTTACCTGCACCGTTACTGGCAAGCGGTATGAAACACTTTTGCGTAACCATGTCCTTCCGGCACTTCAGCAACCTCAGTGTGTGGATCGCACAATATTCATGCAATATGGCGCTCCTCCGCACATTGCTACTCCTGTGAAGCAGCTGCCGAGTGCTCATTTCGGAGATGCTAAGAGCATAAGCCACCATTTTCCAACAACGTGGCCGCCACGTCCCCCTTGTGATTTCTGGTTTTGGGGTACCTGAAGAATATTGCTTACAGCGGGCGGATTGAGAATCTAGCAGACTGGAAGGCAAGCATCATCCCACATCCATTGCATCAGTACAGATACCCTCCGATCTGTTGTGGAGCATGCCATTTTGCGCTTCCAATTAGTAGTGGAACAAGGCAGATGGCATATCGAACAACTTCTGCCTTAATCATCAGTAAGAAAGTTTGTTCCATGAATCTCAGTTTTTTTGGCATTATCACTGTTGTCACTGTAAACACATTGTCTTTTCGCTAATAAATTTTTCGTAAACCCCCGAACTCTATTGTTTCCTTTTGGCTAACAACATTCCTGTGTTTCACGAATCCACTTTTGGTTTTTCCCCTGACATTACCCTGCCAGTGCCATCTGTCTGCAGATTTTGCAACTATTTTTTTCCCCTTCGCCAAACAAAATTCCATTGCCTCACGATTGTTCTGCTAGAATATTAGGTCATTCTGACGAGTAGTTTTCAAATATCGATTTTTGAAATCGTAACTTCAATCATAATCTCCTGTACATCTTAAATTTGGATTTCGGGGACTTTCGAAACTCCCTGTAAATGTTTGCGGAGAAAAATTTTCAGACCCGAGAAAGGCCTGCTCCACCTTTCATAATATATACAAGTACATATCAAAGGCCTGCTCCACCTATCGTAATTTCGCTAACTGCAAGATTTGACGCCCGCAGAAGCCAGTTGCTAATCTCACTGCCATCTATTGATGCAATTGCGAGAAATCATCATAGAAAACACAATTTCGCTTGGTAACAATCATTAAGTAATCACTCGCAGTGCGAAGATAGTACTATACAGAATATAAATCAGTAAAGAAGCAGATAAATCAAAACTTTGACAAAGCCTAAATTAAGATGGAAACGCAACTTGATCATAGCATCTCCAAAACAAAAAGGCTAATGGGCTGTTTATTCTCAGAAGAAAACTGGTCCAGAAAAGTTGACAATGAAACATCAGCAAGGCATGAGCCAGCTCACTGATAAAAGAAATAGGTGCAGGCCATCTCATTTTCCAAAGCAACAAGAATAATTCAACACAAAGTTAATGGTATCATTAGTGTGCAAGAAAATGCTGTTTCACTGAAGATTACCGAGAACGATAAGATTTCCCGGTAGCGATTTCCCGCATACAAATACCAAGTAGAACCAGAAAAAAAGTAACACTTCCATAGCCCTGGTTGGTGTAGTATAAAACAGTCCCATAATACCCAGGCAAGCAAGTCTGGTCCAAATGAGCGACTGTACGGCCTTACACCACCAAACCAGAGCACGGTACATTAAAATCGGCCTATTAGCCAATACAAAAATGGTGCTAAGCAATACACAATACAATGTATTCACATCAAAGATAATGAAATTAAAATATTAAATTCTGAAAAAACATGTTAAACATTACTAGTTTCATAACGATACCTGTGGGCTCTTAAATAATATACAAATAGAACAATGTGGCTCTTCTTTAGCACAATATTCATTAAATTCCTTTTCTGCTTCAAAATTGTGTGGCCTGAACTGCCAAAGCTCCGTTAATGGTTTTGCCCAATTGTCTAGCAATTCTTCTGGTATAGAATTCGAGGAATCTGTAAAACAAAACGTATGCTCCAACATTTAAAACTTAATGCTATGCTTAATGATTGAGGATAACATGTATATATATGTTATATGCGACAAAGAAGACTTACATGTAAAAGATCTCTTTCATTAGAAAAAGCATACAACAGTGATATCACCCACCTTCATCGCTGATATCCGACTGCTTTGTGAAAGTTTTTCGAGTTCTTTTAGGTTTCCCCTCCCTTGAAGTTTTTCCTTGTTCTTCTTTAGAAGTAAAGGGTTTCGCTTTAGAATCCTGTGCTACAGGTAACGTGTAATTATGCAGCATCTAATTAAAAAAAAAAACAAAACAAAAATGGCTCAATGGCATACTACAAAAGTAAGGAATTCACTGGCACTTTCAAATAACTTGAAAAAACAAACTGGGACTGTTAGTTTAGAGACGATACTTTCAGCCATGGCCACAATACACTTTTTGACATCATTTCGTACAACCGATGCATGGCATGTGAAAAGTCCTCTTTCAATAGTGCTTGATGAAGTTCCCTCGTCACAACCATTTGAATATCCGGAAATACGGAAGAATCGGGATCCTGGCATCTTCTGCATGATAACGAGAGACCACACATCACTACAAAAGTGAAGCAATTCCTCACGCGAAAATGGATTCCAGGAAGTTACTCCAGATCTGTACAGTCAAACTTCTTCCTCGACGTTTTAAATCAACAATGAAAGACCACACATTTCTCGACGTTCCTGATATTCAAACAGCTATGATGAAGAACTTCAGGCAGTGCCGAAAGAGGATTTTTCAGACGCCATGCAACAGTTGACATTAAGGCCTCTTACACACTGTCAACTAGAAACGGCGGCTGCAAATAACCAGAAACAGGAAACCAAACACAGGAGACTGACTAGGTAAACAAATAGTTCTCGCCTTCATTCAGTATCCTCTTAAGATGGACGTGGAGGAGAAATTGCAGTTTATATTATTAGGAAAAATAAAATAAAAAAAAGGCAAAATGGGGAACAAAGAAATATTCCCCTATTAAAAGAATGTGGAAATAAAGGGAAAAAAATAACTGGGATAATAAGGCCCAAAAAAATGCGAGGCATCATGTAAAATGCTATTTCGAGGCTAGTACATAATGCAAAATGCTCTTTGTGGGGCCTATTTTCGTAATATTTGATCGTGATAAATCATAGCGTGGGACTTCAGAAACTCAGGGCCTTGTAAAAGCCACACCATTCGCACTATCCTGCGGGTCACACGGGTCAAACAAAATACCTGTTGACGCATGCACACTACGCCAAAGGCCAACTAGAAATAAGTCAAATCAAGTGCCACGGCCTTTTTGGCCTCCGACAACTAACCCCTTGCCGAAACCACGTGGTAAACAATAACTATTCTAGTTATGTCTCGAGGTAGGGGGCAACCCGTCGCCAGTGCATACGAGGCTTAAGGAAAGGTCTCGTGAGCAAGTACAATAAGCACCGCTAAAATTCTAATCCTCAAAAATTAACATTTATTATATTGAATAGAAGATATAAATTAACTAAAGAAAATTTGCGAACTTATCACAATAACAAATAGAAAAAGGGAAAGAAAAATTCCACGATTCAAACCAGGGACCCTGCCATCTTTTGCTAGACGGGGGCCTGCTCTGCCGATTGAGCTGGAGGCTTCATGGAAGTCCATATGGATATATTTCAACAGCTTCGCAGTTATGTCCACAGTAACTCCTCAATTGGTAAGAGCAGTGCCAACAACAGGCATGGTCTCTGGTTCGAGTTCAGGTCGTGGAAATTTCCCCTCCCTTTTCTATTTGTTTTTGGAATATAATGTTGTTCTCAGAAACCAAACACTTAATACTTTTATTTCCCATAATTAAATTTCTATGATAGCCAATCTTCTATTGCAAAAACAAAAAACACTATACACTGCAAGAAAACGTCAAATCATTCTCGGTTTTAGAACAAAAAAAAAAAAAAACAAACCAAAAAACAAAGATTTGTTGAAACATCTCGTGCAACTTTCTGAAAAAATTTTTGTAGTGCTCTGCAATTAATTGATAAACATACAAGTAAGCTCTGAGAAATCGCAGTAGATGCCACTGCAAGGACTCTACACTCGAAACAGTTAAATGCGTACAATTTAAAAAAAAATTCAAACTGTTCACAATTATCTTAAGTTATAATTATTGCCTTCATGTCCATTAGAGGCAATCTTGCATTGCATTTTTCTGGCTGTTAGGATAGTTCCCACTAAAAATGCCAGTTTTACTTTTATTATGCCAAAATATTAAGTTGATGCATAAGCTCAGTGTTTGTATGAGAATGAATTTTGCAGATTTGAAAAAAAATTGTGCTACTGTATTTTCGCATCAATAACCCATGGGGTGTATTCTTTTTTTACTTCCCGAAGAGGGGGGGGGGGATTTAGGTAGGTGCAGATTTTAATTTTTTTGTTTTGTTTCCACAATGACTGTGGATTCTGAACTTTCCGGACTTTACTAAGCAAACTTGGCACCAAAGGGAGTCCAAGAGACTAGTAATCCAGAGCTTTACAGGGAAGACCACTGCATTTAATTAAAAAATTGATTATTAACGTTTATTACCAAAACCAAAGCAACTATCTAAAACCTTCCATTTGCTAACATTTTTCAATACAACTTGACTCGATCATTTAAGATTTCAGTAAATTTTTTACCTACCCCTATCGTGCATGTTCCATCTTGTATAATTAAAGTACTGTGTATAAGGTTCATCGGGACAGAATGCAACTTTGTCAGATTGAAGCAGTTTTGAAGTTCCCATCTTTTTGAGAAGTTACTTTTATCTGCTATTTTATACATATTAATTGAATGAAATAATCTTCCCTCCTGTCTTGACCTCCCTCTGTTGGCATATTGTTTAGCTCCCACAGCATATTGCATTATTGCAGCTACATCCATTTATGAGGTTTGCCCCCCCCCCCCTCCCATTTTGCACTTTTAAAAAGTCTTAAGATTAAGGAGCACAAGAGATCCTTATAATAGCTAACATACGAAAAGAAAGTGCTATTATTTCAGTATATTCTCGTGAGTTTGGTTTCATAGGGAATACAAGGGTGCAGGGCTATTCAAGGGTGGTGGGTCTTTCTCATTTGCGGGTTATGGATGTGAAAATACAGTAATTTTGAAACTTCCACATCAGATTTTTACACCTTTTGAAATAAACATACCACTTGTTTTATTTTTCATTCAATCTCAGTTTCAGAGATATTTACTCTTAAAATCAGGGAGTCCTCTGCGGGACCCCTGTACTACCGGTAACATGTCACTCTTTTGGCGACTACTTATAATAAAAATATTTTACTAATGCTTTTTATAGCTTATTTTAGCCTAATATTAAGAAATATACAAGGTATGTACAAAAAGTATCGGATCTTTGCCCAGGAAAACTAAAGGTATTTACTTGCAGGATTTAAACATTAATCCCCTTCAAAGTACGCTCCTTGGGACTGCACACACTACTCCCACCACTCCCACCTTTGTTGGAAGCATCTCTGGAAGGCCTATTTGGCAATGGCAGTCAGCTCTGCCGTCATTTTCTGCAAAATGTCTTCTCGTGACTTAAATCTGGTTCCTATCAGCGGCATTTTGAGCTTTGGGAACAGCCAAAATTTGCAAAGGAGCCATGTCAGGGAGTAAGAAGGCTGACTGACCAAAGGAGAAAACCGGTGCTTCATTAGTTTCGGCAGGAAAAATGAAAGTCCGAAACTTTTTGTACACATCTCGTATAAGAACAGATTTAGTGAAAGACAATTATCACAATTTTTCGACTTAAATAGGAAACCCTTAAGTCAAATTCAACAGGTTCCGTGCAGATGTGACTATTAAGCACCTAGTGGCAGAATTGAGCACTTAATGTGGGTTACTGTTGGCCCTAAGCATTTATCAGTAAACCCACGTTTACTTCAGTGGCAGAAATGGCCCTGTATTAAATTTTCATTTGTGAAATTGTTTTTATTTAGCTTGTTAGAACTACTTGTCTACAATTTTTAACATTCTACTCTTAGTACTAGTAGATCCCCTAAGTTTAGGAAATTGAATTAATGCTAACTTAAAACTCGAATTTGCAGCAAACAGTTTATTAATAATGAAAAAAGCAATGATCCACAAAATCCAACTTTCAATCGAACATTTTTCCTAACATCTGCAGTGAAAAATCTATCCAATCTGAACTTGCTACAGGTCAAATCCAGTTATAACAAACGTGTATACAACTTTCCCTCCGCAATTCAGCTATACTTGTTCCAAGACCTCACAAACTTGTGAATATTCCCAACTTACGGAATTCCCAGATGGCAGACACACAATTATAGAAGCCCCGAAAAATGTTTTCGAACCATAAAACAGTTGTACCTCTTCAATTAAATTGTGTCTACTGCTTTGCAGAGTTCCATTCGTTACATGCATTTTTCAGTAATTACAACAAAAAAGAAAATTATACAAACCAGTATTAACCACAAGTCGGCATTTTAATTTTTTTGCGGAAACGAAATAGCCCCTGGAGCTCATTTGAGAGTTCTTCAAAGAAGTAGTATAGTTTTTCACTCCAGATAAAACCACAACGCTCTTCATTTTCAATGTTTGTCTGGCAAAGCCACTTAGATTAACACATGCTTTGACTTACCTACAGAAAGCGCACAATTTTGCCACCAGGTGCCAAATTGAGTGCCATCCTACAACAACTGCACGGAGCAAACACTTAATTCAGATGGCCAGTAGATAATAAACCTTTACGATTTAGAAACTGCAATTTCTTTTAACAATACCCCGGTCCTAATAAGAATGAACTAAAAAATCGAAATGCGCACGTGTCAAGTTTAATAGTCACTCCGTATCGCTCTAAATCCAAAAAAAAACTGAAAATTTTAGAAATAACTAATCATTTTCAGTAACTGTGAAATATAACAAAAAGATCGAACTATTTCGTTTTAGCGTACGACAGTATCTTGGTTAAATTATACTTGTATAACTATCTTGTGTCAATGCACTGCTGACCAATAGCGATAGAGCATTCTATGACATCACAACAACTCATTTTGGAGTCTCGGCGGAGTAGAGTGAGCCTCATCTGAGAATCGCCGATAATAGCTTTTAACACTAGAATTTCATAATTTACGAATGAAAACATACAAGATTGATTAATTATTTTTCTAAAAAGGTTAGAATATTACTTTCACTGTTAGAAAACGATTGAACACGGACGGAAGAATTTAAAGCTATGAATTCAAATCCACCATGGTTTTATCAGATAAATTTTGCCGATAAAAGCATTCATTTGAAAAAGAGTAAATGTAACAGAATTACAAAAAGATAAGAAGCGAATATAAAAGAAAACAGGTATATGGATGTATTGACTATCAACCAAAAATTATTAAGCGAACGACTATCTTTTTTTTTTTTTTTTGGAAAATTCCGACACATTTAAACGCAGATTGATTATTTTTTTACTGGCAGAAGTTATCCGACTCCCCTGCTGTGGATAAAAACGGTGTATTTGACTTCATGGCTTTATATTAACCAGTCTTTGTTCAATCGTGTTCCAACAATAAAATTAATATTCTAACCCTTCAACAACATCGTGAGACACCTAGCGATGTTCTGCACCGTAAAATAAACACAAGTTTCCTCATACGTTTTGTTGAAATTGCATTCCTTCAAGGAGTAAACAGCTCGTGAAGTTAGGTTAAACTCCACCCATAATGTAAATAAAAGCACATGAAAAACAGTAAACACCGCCAGGTATTCCATTAACAGTTTCTGCGAACTACATGTGCACTAATGTGTTAGCCCTAAACTCTCACAACCCTCTGAAAGATTCGTAATTACTAGACCTCAGAAAAAAGCATGTTTAATTGAAGTTATGTTTTCAATCACACAGTTTTTCCTAAACAACTTCTTGCTGAACAGCAAATTCAAGATGACAAAGACTCTGAAGAACTAGTATACTACCCACAGTATGATGTTCGAGTCAAAAAGCGGAAAAATACACCATTTAGGACTTGGAGAGTTTTGGGCATCAGCTTCGACAACAAGATATCGTTTAGAGAAACTACTGAGTCACTAGTGATTGATCTCAATAGATTAAGATTCTTATTTAGCAGGCTACGGAAAATCTTATCAAGATGTGAAATAATCAAAACAATTAAGACCCTTTTGATACCAAAAGTCGGAACAGTTATCTGGTCGTCTGCTGCAAAAGTATTTATCAACCAGATACAAACTGCCTACAATGATGTAATATGTGCTGCCTTTTCTCTTAACAGATATGTCTCGATTTCTGAAATCTGTGAAGTCTATGCCATCCCTACGTTGAATAAAAAAATAATCCATGCTAGATTAAAAGAACTCTACCAGGCATTAACGAATCCCGACCATCCTACACATTTTGTCCGAGATTACCAGATAGATGTTAATAAATCTCGTGAAACTCAGGTTTAAAATTATATTTACGAATGTTATTTCTAAGTTTCTTGAGCGTTTCTTCCCTTACAATATTGTTCCTGTAAGGAACGAGTTATCCTATAATATTCAAAATCAAATTCTTAATTGTACTTTGACTCGGTGCCCAAATCACAATGATCCCGCCTATAAATTATTACGGCAATCTATATAGATCCTAATGACTGTTTTACATATCCCGGCTTGGGATGCAACAATTTAAATAATAATAATAATAATAGTAGTAATAATAATAATAATAATAATAATAATTAGCCTAATTTGGCTTTCCTGTGAGAGTGGTTGAGTTTAGGGCCAACATATTAGTGCACAAGTAGTTCGCAGAAACTTATTAATGGAACACGTGCTGGTGTTTACTATTTTTCATGCACTTTTGTTTACGTTATGAACGAAGTATAACCAAACTTCACGAGCTCTTTACTCCTTTAAGGAATGCAATTTCGACAAAACGTACGAGAAAACTTGCGTTCATTTTAAGGTGCAGAACATTGCTAGGTATCTCATAACATCCTTTTCAAAAGCACCTATCAAACAATGTAGTGAGATACCTAGCAACGTTCTGCACCAAAAAAAAACTTACACTGAAAATTTTTAAGTCCAATGGAAATGGGCCACAAAGGGGTGAGCGATTCTAGAAGGAAGAACGCTACCATTAATTAAGGTAGGCATTAACATTAAATGGAATGCGTCGATTTCTAGACGAGGTGAACATAATCTTAAATAATACACAAATTGTACACTTTTTAGATCATTGTCTCTTTTATTGAATAAAGCAAACCCACCCGATTGTATAAATAACATTCCGAGAACTCTCGGTACCCCTTTGTGGACAGTTTCCAATGGACTTAGAAATTTTCAGTGGAGAGTTTTTTTGGGTCCACACTTAAAGCAATTGCCTGAGATTCCCAGATGAAGCTCACTCCACTCCTCCAAAATGTAACAGAATGCTCTATCGCCATGTTGATAGAACCATGGCAGCTGCCGAAGAAAAAAAAATTACACGAGCTCATTAAAATGAAATTACTATAATTATTTACACATTTCATTTCTAAATTTATAAAGGTTTCGTCAAATATGCAGGGCGAATTTAAAGTCGTGTACATCAAAGTTTAATGGGTCATAATTCAGTGAACACAGTTTCAATTTCCCCGGTAAATGGCAGTGCTCAATGTTGCGAATGAATTTCAATCGGTATCAGTGATCTCGTGCTCGGAAACTTCATTTCTGAAGCGTTGTTGTTCAAGGCCGTGGCATCCGTTTTGCCAGAACAGTGAATATGCCTCTTTCGAATGAACTTTTCAATCAATGCATCATTCCCCGAGAATTATGGCCCCCGTGTGCGGCCGTTTTCCCCCCCCCCCCCCAATTTCATCCTATGGGGTTATCTGAAAAATGCGATTTATGTGAATAGTCCACACAAGATTGCCAAGCTGAAAACTAACATCACAACACCCATTTCTAACATCAATACCACAGTGCTTCGTAAAGCCTCACAAAATCAAGATCCTATGGGATGCTAAAACGAAGTAGTTCGATCATTTTTAGATCCTAGAAGTCTGCGGCCTATAAACTGTTATTTTTTTCGTTCATTCGTCAAATTTGCGGCTTTGGCCTAAGTGAATGCGGCAATAGTCAAAAAATTTTTTTGTAACATTTAGATTGATTTTGAAAATATAATAAATTTTGATTACTTCGTAACTAAATTCTAAATCTTAGACATCACTAATTCAATGACAGCAGCGCCATCTTTTGACAAGATCTATAATAGTAAAAGAATTCAAAGTGCGCATCCTTTTTTTTTTGTTTATAGCTTCAATTTCTTTTTAATGCAGACAGATACCAGCTTGAGCATGCACGTTTCGTTTTTAGTTCATAGCTAGTGGGACCAGACAATAGTACAACATATAGAACCTTTCAAGTTTAAATCTTACGAAATTAAAAAAATTTGCTTTATGAAGCATAATGACGGAAACCCTAACTTAAGGCAAACAAAGTAATTACTTGGTAAACAGGTTGAGCTGATTGATCCCCATCAGAAGAAGTGTCGGGAACATAATCAAATAGCTTTTCAGGAGACACTTTCCACATAGAATAATTATTCTCCTCCTCACTACACGACATCTCGGAACTATTACGAGTGCTAATGGATGGTGAACACTGCGCATTCGAAGGGGTTGCCAGATTATTCTGCTCCTTGAACGGCATTGCACAATACGAAGATACGGATGGCGAGTATCCTGCATCGGAGTAATTCGGAGATAACTGTGGTGGGCTTAAAGGGGTAGAGGCATTCATTAAAGGCGAAGCTTGTGCTTCCGGTGGCCCTAAATCGGGTGGTGTCGAAGCTTCTGTCAAGTTCAGTGCTGAAGAGAACAAATTTGGTACATCTATCTTAGGCAGTTTATTATTCTGAGGGTTCAATGTGTTATTCTGAGCAGGCGGAGCACACGAAGTTGCTATTTCAATCGGCGCTACCGGAGTACTTTCAACCTTCCCATTAATAAAATTAGAGTTTACGTTGTTGTTGTTGTTGTTATTGTTGTTAACACCAGCGTAGCCTGTAGATACACACTGCACAGATTTAGAAGGGTGAAACGTGCCTAGGTTAATGTTCTCACCGATACTTTCATTGGAGGATCCAATCGGTTGAACTGATTGGGACGGCTCCTGTCCTTGGTGATTCTTATTTGCCACTATGACATTAGATAAAGTAGGTTTAGTTTGCTCACTAACTCCTAGTTGACTGCCATGTTGTTGTTGTTGTTGTTGCTGCTGCTGCTGTTGTTGTTGTTGTTGTTGCTGCTGCTGCTGTTGTTGCTGTTGTTGTTGTTGCTGTAGTACAAAGTTTATGGCCATTTGGTTTTGTGCAGGCAATATCTTTGGTGCAGAACTAGAAGAAACGGCCAACTGATCATTGTTGGTAGTTTCATTCAGAGGACTAGATAACTGATGAGATGAGAGAGGAAAGTTTTTCTCTAAAACTTCTTTTTCTCCAGACATCATGCTAACTTGCTGAATGTTTTTGTTGTTGTTATTATTAATATTAATATTATTATTACACACTGTATGAACGGTGGGATGGTCATTTGCATTGGTGGCAACGTTCGATTTAGGTACGTTAGCATGACTGTACTTAGGAGTTACTGCACTGAAGTTGTTTGCACTACAAATGGTGGAAGATGAAGTTTTTAACGCCAAAGGTGCTGGTGTGGCAGAAACTGATGAAATCATTTGTGGAGGGAAATTAAACTGAGAATTCGGTAAAAGAACATTGTGAACTGTCGTCTGGAGCTGCATAACATTTTGGTGGGCAGCTGAAGGCTTGTTTTCGCTCGACGGAAAATTACTGTACGCATTTTCCTGATAAGACTGATTACACATAGCAAGCATAGGCACTTGCTCGACTTTCACTTTGTCTCCCAATAACGGCGCCGCAACATTCACTGGTAAAGTCCTCGGGTTGCTTGTTACCTGAGCTTTGGATTGTTGCGCGCAACCGTTTTGTAACTGAAACGGAAAACCACCAGCAATGTTTCCTCTTTTTAGAGCATTTTCAGGCTTGATGTTAGCCATAGGTATCAAAGGAGCCGTCGGAGTCTTCACTGTCCCTCTATGCTGCTGCAATGCATTACCGAGTCCCGAAACCGACTGGGTATACATCTTGCTCGGAGAGCCTGGAAACGCTGGTATGCTGCTGTACGTAGTCGTGGCAGGAGGCACCACGTGTTGAAGCGGCGGTTGCGTGGGAGGCGAAATTTTCGCCATGGGCTGATATGGTGAAATTTCATGTTTATTCAAATTCTTTTGTACGTTAGGTAAGTTCGAAGCAAACTGCATGAACTGAGTGGGCTTCAAAGCCGCGAACGGAGATGGCATCGGCATCGGTAAGAACTTCTGTGAATTCGTCTGATTCATCGGCATCTGTTGTTTAACATCAAAACTTGCAGACGACTGAGTCATCCTAGCAGCAATTCCTTCCAATTCAAACCCTAAAGGCTTCGGTATCGACGCACCTGCATTATTTTGCGGAGTTATGTAACTTGGTTTGTTCTTTAACCTACTCTCCAACTTCTTCACAGTTTGCGATAAATCCAGCCCCCCTTCATAAGGCATACCAGTCTGAAAAGGCAACTCGCCACCACTCAGCGCATGCAAATACTGACCAGATTTCAACTGCAAGTGATATGCTGATGGGTTTGTAAAAGGATATTGGATCGTAGAATTCGTTTCGGGAAACAAAGACAACGGGTTCTTCTTGTGATGTCCCTTAGCCATAATGCCAGGATGAGAGAAAGCTGGAGCCTGCTGATGAAAGCCAGCAAAATTGTCTTGTCTTTTGTATGCCGTTTCAGTCTTCCAATCTTTCTGTTTGTGTTTCTCATCTGGCGGAGGATAATCCAAGTAAAACTTCTTCGGAGCAGTATCGTCATTGTCGTCCTTGTCGACAGCTTCTTCTTTGATGTCAGCGATGACAAAGTCGGCCTCGGCATTCTTGGATTTCTTATGTTTCTTCTTCTTCTTCTTTTTCACTTCACCGTCAGCAGACTTCGGCTCCGCACGTTTCGATTTTTTCCTTTTCTTTGGCTTATGCTGACCTTCACCGTTTTCACATATCTCGTCAGGCATTTCTTGGTAAGCATCCTGGTCCTCACATTTGCTGTCATCCTGAGGAGCCACGTCGTCAGCTGGCTCATCAATATGTGAAACAGGGTGCCGTTTAGAGTAAGTGGTTGTTGTCGCATCGCCTTTCTTCTTCTTTTCACTAAAGAAATAATGAAAGCAGCATTAATATCAGGCATCGAGAGAAATTCAAAATAAAACAAAACTCAACAAGTAAACACTTTGTACAATAAAACTCAAATCTGGTAGGTCCAGATTTCGAGACTTTCCAGATTTCATGTTGAAAACTGAACAAAATGGCAGCTCCCTTTCCTAGTGTATGCAATGTACTAATGTTTATCACTTAATACAAGGTGTGACAATTAAACACCTGGAGTACAAATACTCAAACGGGAAGTCCAAATGAAAATTCCGTTTAACATGATTCAAAGTAATATCCAAGCGAAATAATACAGTTTTGAGCGTGTTTGTACATGTGTGACATTACATGTCAGGTATTGGTCTTGTGTGGAAATTGTGTTGGTTTGTTTAATTTAGCCTGAACAAAGTTCCTTTCGTTGATGCAATTGTTTGTTTTGAGCACAACATGCATCGGAGTGTGTATGTGCGTGTTGGTGTTGAGTTTCAGTGTTGTGTGTTGAACAGGTGGTTTTTCTTTTCTTTGTTTTTTTTCTTCGTAGTGCAGCGGGTTGTGGTTTTATTTCGTAGTATGGAAAGATGTTATTACAACAATAGGTTTAAGTTGTTTGTTTTTTTTTATAATTAAGAGTCACTCAATTACTTGGCCGCTGTCGTGACTGCGAAGAGCGACAGTGTTCAAGTATTGTTGAGGCTTCCATTGTTTCTCAGATTTTCCGGGAAGCTGATGAAGGCATCTGACAACATTGTTTATGAAGTGTGTCGTTTTCTTTTGTGTTCTTCTGACAGAGTTTTTTTTTGTTCCCTGAGTGAAGCCCACAACTTGTGCAAACTGATGATGTGTTGGTGAGTGTACCTTTTCCTATATATTAAACATCGCGACGGGATTTCTACTTTGTGGAGGCGTTACGCCGTGTAGTATCCAAGTGTGACACTGCTAGTGGTTCATGCGCTTTCGTATCCCTCAGATGTGAAAAATTGCGTTTAAGTGGGCCGAGATCCTGCGTCAATATCGTGCCTCACATAAGAAACTGGTACAGGGGTTCCCGTGCCTCACAAGTTTGTATAATAGCTTTTAAGTCTTCGAACAGAATCCTCTCTATTTCCAACATCGCGTTTTTCTCAACTTCAGAAACCTCCTGAAATTAGATACCTTTCATAGCATTTTTTTTTTTAATTGGAAACGGAAAAAAGCTTGGAGGAGTCAAATCCAGAGAATAGCTCTGATGCTGGGCTTGGCCTGATATCATTTCACACTTATGGCAGTATGCTGGCCTCACTCTGCACACTCTTTGCACTAGATAACCCAACACAGAAATTCACAAGTTTTTCCATGTTTTCTTTCTCGTCGATACTCGTTCACATGCGGCGTGTCTGAGATTTATCCTTTACGCCACTAAAAAACAAAAACTACGCAACTGCAATGAGATAGGCGACTCGTACACCAAATCTTGGCATGTTGAATTTTAGTTTACATTTTACGTAGCGAACTCCGATCGGGTATTTAATTGACACACCTTGTAAATGCAGGCAAATAATTTAGTGAATTAAATTAGTGATTGAAAACAATGGACCCAGGTCGAATACGAAATAGACTCCAACACATTTCCCCTTGGCTCCCGAATTCTACTTCCGGTTTAGCAAAAAGGAAACTTTGAAATCATTGACCACTTTTCATTTCACAACAATTACGACATTAGTATACATGTTCGTTCGAAACTTTAAAGAGAATCCACTTTTTTCTCAAATTTCCATCCACTTGTCTGTTGCTGAAGTAACCAGCACGATAGCGAAGTTTCGAAAGCAAAACAGCGACAACCAATTGGAAGTGTAGGGCTTCTAAAAACTCGCTCGCGATCGTTCATTTCCAAAAAGAACACTGCCTCGACTGAAGATAACTGTAATTTTCGTAGTCACAAACTAAATCGATTTTTAATTTCAGTGCTCACATTCAATTTTGACTTTTGCAATGCATGCCAGCCAACACGAAAGATGGATGGCTTTTTGAAAATTTGTTGAAAACTGGAAGTAGAATTTACTTCAGAAGCCAAGCCCAACATTCTGGATTCGACGAGTTTACAAGATTCTGCAATTGTTACACAAATCAAGCAACGGCTTCTTGATCCATGGGATCGTCCTTCGTGACAACGTATGAACACACGTTGCTAAGAAAACCATTAACACCCTGGCACACTTCAAGTGAGAGACATTAGAGCATGTACCCTATAGCTTTGGCTTTAAGCCACTGGTATCCACCCATTTATGACGCATTGGGATAACGTGTCACTATTGACGGGGACTATTGACAATTTTGTCATATCCTTTGTCCACGATGACTTCAATCATTTTCATTGGACTGCCTCTTATAAAATAACACAAGAGTTTCAGAATTTTGTGGATGCAGAGTTCTAACTGGCAACTTATACCAAAATGCTCCACCCATACTCTGTAAGCCAGTTACATATCTCGGTAAAGTGTCTTTTGAACTGCTTATATTCAGTTCAACGAAACTTTGACTGGGCATGTCCAATTTAATTTCAGATTTCAATCATTAGACTCTTGCAACGTAAAATTAACACCAAAATTATCAAGTAGTGAAAGAAACATCATCTACATTTCATGACATCTTGAATGTAAATATCTAACAATAGGTTAACCCTACTTCACTATTCAATTTGGCTTTGATTGGCCCACTTGGGTCGGAGTTAAGAGGGAACTTTCTGATCTATATATAACTAATACGGAGAGTCTACACAAGATGGCGGACTGAACGAACGCACGAGAAATGAGCTCCCGAATTGCTTTTTTAAAGCAAGTATATTTCTCTATTTAAGCTTTCTATCTGTACAACTATATAGTAGGAATGTGTAAGATGAATTAGAAATTCAATTACAATCGTTTAGAAGCAAGTTATGTATTATTAATTGTGAATTGAATGAAGCTCTTCTTCGTATTTTTTTTTTTTTTTTACTTTGGCACTTTCCATTTCTGAGTACTGGGTGCCAGTTGGAACCAAGTTCAACGGATGGATAATAGAAATTACTAGAAGCGATCAGAGTGAATGGAGTTGTCCTGGAATAATAATACAACTTCATAACTTCAAAGATAATATTGGTAAATAAGAATATAACAACTAAGATAAGAAATTCTCTATCCTTAGTGAACTGATTTCTTGGAGCTCTGTCAATGCTTTGCAACTTAATTTAAAGAAAACAAAATACATGATTTTCTACCAACGTAATAACTCCAAAGATAATATCGGTAAATAAGAATATAACAACTAAGATAAGAAATTCTGACTTAAAGAAATAAGCATGGGAGAACGAGAAAGAAAAGGAAGCCATGGTACGTTAGATGAATACATTAAAAATAGAAGCGGGGAGGAAGCTTTTAAAAGCTCGAATTTGATAATGAGAACACCAGACAAGGGACCGAGAGAAAAAAGAAATAGAACAGAAGAAGGGGCGAATGGAGAAGAGAATAATTTAGAAAAAAAAATAGAAGAAATTTTGGAAATTGTACGGTTTAATAGAAAAGAAAATGAAGTAATTAGAGAAGAAATAAAGGAAGTGAAGGAGATGATAAGAACTGATAAAATAGAAAATAAAAAAGAAAGAGAAGAATTAAGAGAAGAAATGAAGAAGATGAAATTCAAAATGAAGGAATATGAAAGACAGATAGAAGATATGGAAAACAGAAGCCGGAAAGATAATATAGTGATAAAAGGTATAGAAGAGGAAGAAGGAGAAACTGGGGAAAAGTTAGAAGAGAAGGTAAATGAAATAATGGAGAAGTATTTAGGAAGGAAGTTGATATCAATAGAACAAATATATAGAGTGGGAAAAGAAAAGAGAAATGGAACGAGACCAATAGTGATAAAATTAAGAAATAGAAAAGAAAAAGAAACTCTTTTTATGGAGAAGAAGAATTTAAAGGGAACTAAAATTTACATTGATGAAGATTATGCTGTTCAAACTAGGATCAGGAAAGAAAAAATGATAAAAATAGTAAAAGAAAAGAGAAAGGAAGGTAAAAAAGCATATGTGAAATATAACAAGATGGTGATAGAGGGAAGGCAGTTCGAATGGAATGATGAAGAAGAAAGAATAAGAGAAATTGGATCAAAAAACGGGAAAGCGAAGAATGGAATAGAAATGGACGAATGATAGTAGAAAAATTTATGGTGGAGGTGGATAAAATGGAAGAGAATGAGAAATGGAAAAAAGTTGAAAATGGAAAAAGGGGACAAATGTGGCAAATAATTTCGTGGAATATTGCAGGCTTAATAAATAAGGATAAAGAATGGTGGAAATATATATATAGTTTTGAAGTGATAATTTTACAGGAAACTTGGATGACTGAAAAAATGTGGAAGGCAAAGAAAGATAAATTGAGTGATGACTTTGAATGGTTTGCTAGTCATGCAGTAAAGGAAAAAAAGAAAGGAAGAGCAAAAGGTGGTCTGATAATGGGAATAAGAAAAGAATGCGTACAGGAATTAAGATATGAAAATAAAGATGGAGTTATAATTGCGAAATTAAAGAGAGATGAAAAATGGTACAATATATGTGGTGTTTATAATGATAGATCAATAAGTGAGCTGAAGAAAACATGGACAGGAGATAAATATGATAAAGGTAATTGGTTGCTATTTGGAGATTGGAATGCAAGGATGGGAGAATTACAACAAAATGAAGATGAAGATTTTTGGAAGTGTATGCCAGAGACTGTATTTAAAAGAAGAAAATCAAAGGATAAGACTGTAAATAAACCAGGAGAAGAGATGAAAAGATGGTGTGGAGAGGAAGGATGGATAATTGCAAATGGGCGGTATGAAGGAGATAAGGAAGGGGAATACACCTTTATTGGAGGTAAAGGAAAATCGATAATTGATTACGGTCTAATTGATGTAAATGTAATAGAGGAGGTTGAAGATTTCAAAGTAGATATTAGAGATGAATCGGATCATATGCCCATAATAATGTATATTAGAGGAAGGAGAGAAAGGATGAGCTATAGAGGAAAAGAAGAAGGAATAAGAGAGTTCTATTATAAATGGGATGAAGAATATAAAGAGGAATATAGGAGAAATATAAGAGAGATTTTGAACAAAAAGGAAACAGTGGAAAATAGAGGAAAAGTTACAGAACAGATAAAAGAAATTGAAGAAATATTAAAACTTGCAGGAGAAAAGATGAAAAGAGAAAAAAAAGATATTGATACAGAGAGGAGGGAATGGTTTGATAATGAATGTGTGAAAAAGAAAAGAGAAATGAGAAGGTCTCTTAGAAAGGCAAGAAAAAATGACAATGGATGGACAGATTTTATACAAAAGAGAAAAGACTTTAAGGAGTTGTGTAAAGAAAAAAAGAAAGAATACGAGAGGAAATGGAACAATGAGCTAATAAAAGGAAAAGATACGAAGACGTTTTGGAAGTTAATTAATAGATGTAGAAGAAAAAGGCAAGGTATAAGTGAAAAAATTAGTAAGGAGGAATGGAAAAGTCATTTTATGAAGTTAATGGACGGAAAAAGGGAACAGATAATGGATAGAAGTACAGAAATAGGAGAAATAGATGTGAAAATATGGTATAATGAAGAGATAACGATGATGGAAATATGGAGAGCGATAAAGAAATTGAAAGATCGGAAAGCGGTTGGATTAGATGGTGTTCCAGGAGAGTTTGTGAAGTATGCTGATCCAAAAATAATTGCAAAACTAAGTGAGATTTATAATCAAATTTTTGAGAAAATGGAATTTCCTGATCAATGGAAAGAGGTGGTGATATGTCCAATTAAAAAGAAGGGAAATGCAAATGAGGTGACTAACTATAGAGGAGTAAGTATAACTTCCGGCCTTTATAAGGTGTATACAAATATTTTAGAAGAAAGACTGAGAAAATGGATAGAAGAGAATGAATATCTTGAAGATACACAGGCGGGTTTTAGAAGTGGAAAGAGTGTAATAGATAATATATTTATTTTGAACAGTATAATAGAATTAAGACTTATACAGAAAAGAAAAAAGGTAATAGTATTTTTTATGGACTTAAAAGCTGCCTTTGATTCGATAAATAGGGAAAAATTGTGGGTGAAATTAAGGAGGATGGGTATAGAGGGTAAGCTGTTAGGAAATATTAAAAGTATGTATAAAGAGACAAAATGTAAAGTTAAAACTAGAAATGGTGTTACGGAATCCTTTTGGATAACTAAAGGAGTAAAACAAGGTTGTGTCTTAAGTCCTCTGCTGTTTATAATATTTATGAATGATTTGGGAATTTATTTGAAAAAATGTAATGAAGGCGGAATTGTAATAGGAAGGGAGAAAATTTTTCAATTGATGTATGCAGATGATGTGGCTTTAATGGCAGAGGACGAAGAAGAAATGGGAAGGATGCTAAAATGTGTAGAGAATTTTTTGAGAAAAAATGATTTGGTGTTAAATGTTAGTAAATCAAAAATGATGGTGTTTAAAAAGGGAGGGAAAGGCAGTATAAAAGAAAAATGGAAATGGGGAAATGAAAATATTGAAATAGTGAAAGAATTTAAATATTTAGGTATGTGGTTTACTCCTAAGAATAGTTATGGGAAACAGAAAGAAGAAATAAGTGAAAAGGCAAAATTGGCAATGAAGCAGGTGTGGTCATTGGTGAAAAGAACAAAGATGAATGAGGTTAAAATAATGATAAAGTTGTTTGATGTATTAGTTAAAAGTATAGTTGAATATACAGCAGAAATATGGGGATGGGAAGAAGATAAAAGAATAGAGAGTATACAAAATCAATTTTTTAAATGGTTATTTGAACTGAGAAAGAGTACACCAAATTATATAATATTGACCGAAATAGGTAGAGTAAAGTTGAAGGTAAATTTGGTGAGAAAAGCTTTAAAATATATTGAAAAGATTGAAGATATGCAAGAGAATAGATTGGTAAAGATATGTTGGGAGGAAATTAAAAAAATGGCTAGAGGGGGTAAAGGTTATAGATGGATTGATAAAATAAATGAAAATATATCAGAAGATTGTAGAGAGATGTGGTGGGAAGATAAAGAAGTAAGAAAAATTAGTTTACAAGAATTAAATGAAAAAATAATGGAGACAATTGTGGCTAAGGAATTAAAGGAAAGGATGGATAGAATAAATAATTCTGTAACATGTGGAATATACCAAAAAATTATGACAAATTGGCAAATAGAAAGATATTTAACAACAGAAAATAATATTGGAGTAAAAATCTTATTTTTAAAGATTAGATGTGGAAATATTTTGATGGGAAATAATGTGTATGGTAGGGAGGAAGAAAGAATATGTAGAGGATGTAAAGAAGATGTAGAAACTTTAGAGCATGTTTTATTTGAATGTAGAATGGTAGAGGAAGAGAGAAAGAAACAAGTTATAGAAAGAAAAGAAAATTGGGAAAAAATTTACCTTGATGGAAACCAAATTAACTGGAAAGTATTATGTGTTATAAAAGATTTTTGTAAAAAAATAGTTGATTGAAAAGAAAGATATTTTGTAAAAAGAAAATGTAAAGATCTGGAAAATGAAATGGTTAAATACTGAAATAGTAGTAAATCTGAAAAGATGTTAAATTTCTTTTGTTTAAGACTCCTCTTCCAAATATGTAATTGTATTACAATAAATGGAATAAAATAAATAATAATAATAATAATAATAAATAATAATAATAATATAACTAATACAAATGGTATTTCTTCGTACATATGGAAAAAAATGTGTGAAAAACGCGAATCACAGCACATGCCTATTAGCATTATTCTTCAGATAAAAAAACGGCAGATTCTGCACGAGCATTAGTTACTGCTCTGCCCATCATGCCTACGTTGTCTGAAAAAGTGCTACTGTAAAATTGTTTTACCAGAACCAGCAGAATGCCATTGCACAGCTGTAAAGGAATTCCGTCGTATGAAGCGGATACGAAGAGGTCCACTTACTCCAAGTGTCGTACGCATCATTTGAATTACCTGTAGTTTAAATTTTATCTCATTTACGGCCGGTTGCAACAACTTCAGTTAAAACTACTAACTTTCGGTTAGTTAACAATCGGTTAAGTGCTTTAACTGGAAAACGTTGCACCATCTCTAGTTTAAGTCTGTTACCTAACTAGTTGGAATAGAAGTAACGAGGACTATGATTGGTTCATTTTGCTCCCAACAACTTCCAGTCAACATGACCGATTGTTTTTCATTAGCTGTTTGATATTTAGCTTATCCAAATGGCTGATCTAAATAGCTGATCCACTCGGCTGATCCATTTAGCCGATTCAAATTCCTGATCCAAATGGTTGATCCATTTAGCTTATCCCAATGACTGATCCATTTAGCTTACCAAAATGGCTGAAACAGCTGTCTGATTTAAACTGCTGATCCATTTGGCTGTTCCAAACAGCTGATCCAAATGGTCGATCCCTCTAGCCTATCCATTTAGCTTATCGTGATTCAGTTGTCTGATTCAAACTGCCGATCCAGTTGATCCATTTGGCTGATTCAAATGGCTGATCCACTTACCTGATCCAGTTGTCTGATTCAAACCTCTGATCCATTTAGTTTATCAAAATGGCTGATCCATTTAACCGATTCATTCGGTTGATCCATTTAGCTTGCCTAAATAGCTGATCCAATTTGGCCGTTTCATAATTAGTTTTTCCAATTAGTTAAAAATCTATTTCTGTTTTGGAATGCCATTTAGTTTTGCTAACCATGAACTTAAACCTTGGTCATCGACCGTTTAAGTTAAACTGCTACTTAACGTCTGGTTAAGTCCTAACTTCGCTTGGTGCAACTTAATAAACTTTAACCGGCACTTTAACGAAGAGTTAGTTTTAACTGAGCTTGTTGCAACCAGCCGCTGGATCAATAGAGTGCATTCTATAGCCCTCTGAAGCGGGAAGCTTATTTCTTGCTAATCCTGTATATAAGGGAGTGATATTATGTATATAGATGCCTCTAGGCAAGAGCTAGAGAGTAAATCAATACACGAGTCGCAATATGGCATGGAAATGTAAGTCCGATGAAATTTGGTTTATTTTTCAACGTAATCTCCATGAACTTTAGGCACTTGTCTCAGCATTTAACGAGTCCCCCAAAGTCGGCAGATGGTTTGTGGTTGGCGTCGTAGACAGCCGGTAACCTCTATATCCTGGAATCTGTGACCATCCAGGTGATTCTTCAGTAGGCTGAAGAGGTGAAAGTCGAATGTGTCCACGGCAGCTTAAATGTTTATATCAGCAACAGCAACAGTTATGATCCCTAGTTTGAGCCCAGGTCGAAAAATTTTTCCTTCCCTTTTTAACACAAAAGTTATTATACGAGGCCTGTGAGAAAAGTATCCGACCTTATTTTTTTTTGCGAAAACCTGATGGATTTGGATCGCGCGCACTTGCATGAGCTGACCTTGAACCTTTGTACATATGCGTGAATTTTTTCCCTCCTCTCAATAGCGTCAGTTACTGGCAATCAGCATTAGAGGGAGGTAGTGTTGTGCTCTCGTCGATTTTTGATTTGGAGGCTTTCGGTGACGATGCTATGGTCGTACCCATACACCCAGGACTCGTCACCAGTGATATTGGTGTTCATGAAGTCGGGGTCACTGTTTGCGGAGGCCAGCATGTCCTGTGAGACGTCTGCAGCTCCGGCACGAATTTCGCCGCCACTCTCTTTGTGACCAAATCTTCGGTCAGAATGGAATTTGCCGAAAACGTACTGATGCCCACCTCTTCCGCAACTTCTCGGATAGTCACACGACGGTCCTGCATCACCACAGCGTTCACTTTGGCATGCTCATGGCCAACTGGTTGTACCAGTCCTTAATCTGTGTGATGCCCATAGCACCGTCACCGAAAGCAGTCTGATTCTTCCGGATGGTTTCCACCTGGCTGTCGCCCAGTTTCTGGCAAAATTTGATGCAGTAACGCTACTCCAGTCGTTCCGTCATTTTCCTTCAAATCAAAAAACCGACGAGAGCACAACACACTACCTCCCTCTAATGCTGATTGCCAGCAACTGACGCTATTGAGAGGTGGGAAAAAATTCACCCATACGCACAAAGGTTCAAGGCCGGCTCATGCAAGCGCGCGCGATCCAAATCCATCAGGTTTTCGCAAAAAAAAAAAAAAAAAGGTCGGATACTTTTCTCACAGGCCTCGTATTGCTGAAGTATTATCTTCAAATTTTAAATTTCTTCATTTATTAAATGTTGGACATGCCCAGTCAAACTTTCGTTGGATAGGCCTTCATACGAATCTGCAGTGAACTTGATTTATTTCAGAAAACATATGACTACTTCGGCTGAGACTATGCTTGAACAATAATTTTCTTTTTGCAGAATGACACACAATTTCTCAAAATGCAATAAATCTAAATAATAATAAAATACTTAATACTAACTGCCTTCCATAAAACGAAGCTTCCGATTTAGCTGGAGCAGGGGCGGCTGATATGCGATTGGGATCCTCAGGATGGGGTCCTACATCTTTACCTATTTTCCACAGTTCATATTTATCGGGTTGGAACCGTTTCACAAAGGTGTCCATGCTTATTTTCACACAGTCTTTACGGCAAGTGCACTTTCAAGAAAAAAGAAAAAGAAAAAATTATTTAATTTTTACATGCCATATATACATACACTATGTTAGAACGTCATTACAAAACGGAATTGGGTGAGGTGGGATTTCAGGCAGAGTGGCACGGACAATACTGAATACTGCTGTGGGATTTCTGGTTTATTTCAGTATCAAATTCAATAGTAAGGACCAATTAATGATTAATATTGACGAAACGATCTTACTACTTAAGCCTACAAATGTTTTGCTTCCTTTTCCTAATCTTTCCGTATGCATTTCTGTTCTACGCTCGTTTTTAGTTTTGGCATTCTATTAACTTGTAATCTGAATAAGCATTAGAGTTCGTCCGCATGAAGATATATCTGGTGTGCATAAATGAAAAGGGAGACTTTCAAAGTAGCGCCGTGGTATCTAATAGAAGTTGGCAAATATGCTTGATGGAGCATCATCCCGGCTCTGCACCTCCCAAAACAGCTCACTCTGCCAGAAAAGTGATGCTCAGTTACTTCTTCGACCAAGAAGGATCCTCATTCCTCGACTGGTTAAACGGAGTGAAAGAGTTAACGCTGAACGGTACTACAACCCATTGCTGAAGCCGAAACAGGCCCCTTCGAAAACAAGCATGAAGAGAACCTCTCAAAATGGATAGTAATGTTTCAGGACAACGCTAAGACCGTCCACCTACTGGAAATATTTAAATGGGACGTCCTCTAACATCCTCCATACAGCCCCGACATCTCTCCAATGTGACTCCCATATTTTCGACCCCTTAAAAAAAAAAAAATCAGTGACAGATCATCAATTCACCTGTAACAAAAAGTGCAGAACACAGTCAAGAAATGATTGGCGCTGTTTCAACACTGAAGTCATCATTCGCTTCTTACGCTCAGAGATTGGCGCATCACTACCGAAGGCAATTATGTGGAGGCGTCATGCTTCACATTAATTCTACATCAAATATTCTCTACTTAAAATATTACTTAGATATAAACGTAGTCTCCTTTTCATTTGGGCACACCTTAGAGTTCGAATAATTTTTTGTATAAAAGTTCAAAATTTTTTTTGTAATCATATTTCATATTTTTCTCCTCGGTATAATAAAAAAAAAGTCCCATCGGAGTCGGATGTCCTATATATAAATACTGAATATCCATTATCGATAATTATGATTTTTCGATAGTATCCATCGAAATATTGACCACCGGTCAATACGAAAATTTATTGATTTTAGGTGCATCATTAAACTAGTTTGGTTCCATTTTGCTATGACTTGCCATTTTTGAGATATACAGTATAACCTCAATAATCCGGACATAGTGAAATCCAGACAACTTGATAATCCGGACAACTCTATATTCCGGACACTGGACAAGAATTTCTAATTTTTCTCATTGAAGCGGCACTCATAAATCTGGACAAGTTAAGAATGTGTCAAAAAATAATGCAGTAATTCACTTAATACCATACTGCAATGTTTTAATTTAAAGTTAACTACTGTAAATGAACACGTGAAAGCTTTTTCACGAGAGAAAACACCATGGAAAATTTTGACACCGTGGAAAAAGCTTAACTTCCTAAGAGTACTGCAGTGAAGCTTCTTGAAAGCAAAATGCTCCATTCTTATCGCACTATCTCTTTTGAACAAGTCGTCTATAGTTTTGACTACTAAGTGCTCTACAATTTGACTAATCAAATCTTGAGAATGTCACAGAAAAAGAAGATTTTGATAATCGAAGAAGAAATCGACCTCATCAACGTTTATGAGAAAGAAAAGATAAAAATACTGTTTGAGATTTGGCCGTCAAGTACGGTATTGGAAAAAGCACAGTGTTGGACATTATTAAAACTAGAAAACATTATGAAGAAGAATATGCTACCTCAAACCATGCAACTTCTGATTCGTTAAAGTGTTCAATTTTTTTTTTGTATAAACAGGCTATTCACTCTTCGACTTTCGATTCTTTGAAGTTCTCGCTAAAGAAGCTGACGTTGTCAGCGAAATATACATACGAGGTATTAAACTCTTGTTGCGGAATTGTGTCTTTGTCTTTTATTTCTCCGTTTTAGGCAAGCATTGTCCACAGTTTCTGGCTTGTCTGTTGTATATGAATGATTACTGTATCTTTAAAGAGAATCGATGAAGAGAATCCTGTAGTTCGGGGGGACAGTTCACTAATCACTTGATAATCCGGCACTTCTTTATCCGGACACTCAATAATGCGGACAACTTTTAAAGTCCTAAAAATGTCCAGATATTGAGGTTATACTGTATTTCGGAAATTCAAATTTTGACCAATATTTCGAGAACTATTGGTCCCACTAAAATTTGGATGAGATATTCTTAATCAGCAGTGAAAGACACATTCATTTCATATATCACATGTATCCCACCATAAAAAAAAATGCAGACAGACGAAAATATATAATTATGACATATCATTTGACTATTCTACTTTCGAGAAGCCACACGATTATACAGGGTTGCATCTAGCAAAATGGCAGGGCAGAGAAACGAACAATAATTAGGGCACATTTGGTCAGAAAGTGGGGCAAGTCGGAGACATACGCGCACATTATAATGGTTAGTTTAAATAAATCCAACGAAAACGGGCAGGGTGCGCTCAGAAAGGGCAGAGCACCACGACCTATTCCAGCCTAGATGCAACACTATTCTAGGATGATCTAACATACAGGGTGATTTAGTCAATTTCTGACCATTTCAGTACTATGATTTATTGACCCATTAATGTTTACAAACTTAGCATTTCAGTAGGATATTTTAGGCAGTTTGGAGTTTTTATTCCCGTGGAAAAGTCTTGATGATATGCTCAATGTGGCCACCACGAACGTTTTGAACTGCTCGCAGCCGAATGGTGAAGTTGTTCATAACTCTATCCAGGATTTCTGCATCCACAAGGGTGCAGCAGTCGACGATGCTTTGTCGCAGCTGGTCTAGGGTTCTTGGTGCTGTAGTGAACACACTGTCTTTAAGGAACCCCCAGAGATAAAAATCACATGGGTTTAGGTCAGGACTCGTAGGGGGCCAAAGAAAGCCACCCCCGAATCAATCTGGAAACCTGTTTGAAATGACACGATTTCCGAATTTCTGATTGAGAAAGTCTAGCACTTCATTAGGGGTGTGAGGCCTAGCCCCATCCTGTTGAAACCACTGATGTCGAAGCGGTATACGCCTCCTTCGCAGCTCAGGGATGAAGGTTTCCAACATGTTAAGGTAAGCCTGTGACGTTACGGTGCCCTCAAAAAAGAACGGACCAAAGATGCCTCTTTTGGAAATCGCGCACCAAGCCATAACCTTTCGTGGATGAAGAGGTGACTTATGGATCTTATGAGGGTGCTGGGAACCCAAAAAACGAACTTTGTGTTTATAACGTCACCTGAGATGGAAGAAGGCCTCATCTGATACCCACAGGTTGTCCACCATGGCCTGATTGGCTTCCATTTCTGCTCTAAACTCCATCGCAAATTGTTGTCGCTTCTGTCTTCCAGTTTCTGTTACATCCTGATAAACATGGATCTTATACGGGAATAGATCGTGGTATACGACAGCCCTTCTTCAATGGATAGGCGGCGAACAGATTTTTTGGTAAGGGAATCTACCAACCTTGTGCGAACAGATTTTTTGGTAAGGGAATCGACCAACCTTGTGCGAACAGATTTTTTGGTAAGGGAATCGACCAACCTTGTGCGAACAGATTTTTTGGTAAGGGAATCGACCAACCTTGTGCGAACATTTTCGACAACTTCGGCCATTCGAACACGAGCTTCGCTCCTGCCTTTTTTCTTGCCTTTAACACATCCAGCGGCACGAAATTGCTTCACAAAATCCATGATTGCTTGCCTGCCTGGTGCATCTCGACACTTTAGTACTCCTTCCGGAACTTTCTTTGCACGATTACAGGTGATTTTGTCTCGAAATACCATTCGACAACCTTGCATTTCTGCTCTGTTGATAAAGCGGGCGCCGTTGCAACAATACAACCTCCAACTATTTAGAAATTTGATATGGCACTCATATTCTTTCAATTGTTTATCCCTAATGCACATCATTCGAGTGAAATGGTCAGAAATTGACTGAATCACCCGGTAGTACCAGCATAGCCTAAGAACGACTTAGGTGACGACACTAGTCTAATGCAGACAGATACAATGTTGTGCACTACATCTGGTAAGCGACGTCAGTTGACTGAAGCTGATATAGGGTATAGAAGTGTGCAAAAATTGTAAAAACTATTGTCTTATCCACTTAATATCTGATAATGCTCCAATTGAGGGATCTGAATATTAAACTGATTTTCATTAGAACTTGCTCTATTCCCACTGCCTTATTATTGCAAAGCCAAGGTGGCCCTATCCCATTTCCAAAGGAAAAGAAAAACAATTAAAAATTCAGTTTGACCTGGAAGCAATAGACCAATTTTAGCTATCAAGAGTCAAAAACTGAATTCTAAAATTCACAAACATTCAAGCACTAGCACAGTAACATAACAGATTGGGAAAAATTTAAATATCTATTGGTATAAGGATACGAGGAATCTATGACCCATATGACTAATTCTTACTTGCAAAGCCCTCTTGCCATATTCTATCCAACGTGTAGTAGCAAAATTGGTCGATTCTGCACAATTAAATCCATGATTAAAACCAGCATGATAACCGTAAGGAAACGTTATCATAAACTCTCCAGGTTCTTGTGTTATCTAAAAAGAAAAAAACAGCTTCTGAATAAAAATTCCATAAGAGCTCCTGTACATTTAATGCAAGAATAAGTTTACTTTAGAGATAATTAAACGTAAAATATTTATAGTCACAAGACACGATTTACTTTATTGAAAGGAATGGAATACTGCTTGAGAATCTGAGGAGATATTAAAGTCATCTTGTGACGAAGAAATGCAGAACATATTTGAAAACTACTTGGGAAAAAACCTGAAACAAAAAATTTCAATTTATGATTACCGAATTTTGTTTTAACTATTCGCTAACTTGCACTTGAAATAAATGCACATCGTACCGTTTGCTAGACGTTCAAGTCGTCTACCATGTTCTGGGGGAATCGCATACCATGACTTGGGGGCTCCAAAATGCAAATAATTTATACTGTACAAATCCATATCTTCTGTATGCCATGCGAATGTAGTTTTCCACATCCCAAAATACAAATATGCAGTATTCACTCCTTCTATCCTTATCCCGTAATCGTCGTTCACATGATCCAGAATGGTCTTCAAATTATTAATATTCCACACCTAGATAATAAATTCTTCATTTAAAAGATTATCCTCCAATTTTTATAAAAAAAAAAAAATCAATAAAAACCAAAATCTTACATCAACTCCTTCATCATACAAGCTTCCAGACACATCAGCCCCATATATAGGTGCATTGTAGGTTATGTTCTTCCAGTATTTCCTCTCTAGGTCATCATAGTCAAAATGCCTCGGTGTGCAGTATCTGATAATGACACACAAAAGAGATTTTCTTAAATTTCATTACATTTTAAGAAATCAGACCCCTTTCCCACAAACTTAATCTTACTCAAGTTAGGAATTGCTAAACCCCAAATCCAAATGGGCTTTCCAGAAGAGCAAGTACGAAGAACAAATGCCCTAAAAGTTTTTAGCCAGGAACACTTCACACATCTCACGAAGACCATTCATCAGCACTTTATTAAGAATTTTCCCTAGGCCTCTATGAAAAGTTTCATCCTCCTGAATCAGTCGAAAATGCACTTTTCAATCCCAAGCAGTCATCTCCAAAATGTAGTCGCTCTACACTGCTAGGACTGATCGTCACTATTGAAATGGAACCCCCTAAGCTTCCTTTCGATCGTGGGGAACAAAAAAGTTGCAAAATCTCAAGTCTGGAGAATAGAGATGTAACAATGTATTGACCCGATTTTTCGCAAAAAAACTCTGTTGTCTTAGCTTCTGGTCTCCAGATATGATACTTCACCTTCCATTTTCTAGCATACATAGCTGCGAACATTGAAAAGTGAAAAATCGGGAGGTCTACCACATCGAAAGTAAGCTAACCAGAAGTGGGTTGAATTAAAATAGGCTAACCGGAAGTTTAGGGGGAACTTTTTTTATTTTGATCACAAATGATAAAAGTAATGACTAACAAAAATAACTTTAAAAAAAAATAACAAAATCTATTAGCATTCACTGACATGTCAGTCATACTCGAGCTAAAGACTGATATTTGGTGGAAATTTCAACTAAGTTGACAGCCTCTCATTCATTTTCTACTTTCATAGCAGCCTCACACATATTTAATTGATTTTTAGCTGTTTCAGCGGTTTTAACAAAAACATTTTCGAGTTGGCAACACCGAAAATGGCGTCAAAGGCGTTGTTTTCGCTACCCAAAGTATTCAACAAATGGGAAAAAAGTTGTAGCACGTTCACAAGTTTTGTTCTTGGCATTGTGATCGTGTAAGTCATGGAATATAGTCACAGAATATGAAAATTTTCAACTAATTTATTTACTGAATTAAAAATCGGGAGGGCGGGAGATCGGTCTAAAAATTGTGAGTCTCCTGGCAAAAGCGGGAGCATTGGCAGGTATGCACATATCACTCTGTTGCAACAGTCTTTTTGTTTTATGATACAGGGTGATTATAATTAAATACAGAGTGATAATAAAGGGTGATTTCAAAACTCGATAATTTGAAAACTACTCGTCAGAAAGACCTGATATTTTAGCAGAACAATCATGAAGCAATGGAACTTTGTTTGGCGAAGGAAAAAAGTTCCAAAATCAGCCAATAGATAGCGCTGGCAGGGTTCACATTGGATATATGCAAATTACTGATAAATATATTTTTGATAAACCCCTGAACTCTATAGTTTCCTTTTGGCTAACAACATTCCTGTGTTTCACGAATTAATCTTTGGTTTTCCCCTGACATTACCCTACCAGCACCATCTATCAGCAGATTTTGGAACTATTTTTTCCCCTTTGCCAAACAAAATTCCATTGCCTCACGATTGTTCGGCTAAAATATCAGGTCATTCTGACGAGTAGTTTTCAAATTATCGATTTTTGAAATCGTAACTTTAATTATAATCACCCTGTACAACAGTGCACATATGGCCAGTGGCACAGAAGGAAGTTGCCACCATCACCTTCCCAACACTCAGAACATTTGCATTTCTGTGGTGATCCTTCCCTTTGGGGAGCCCCCGTTTGGATTGCCCCTTAGTTTCGGGGTCATACTGCTAGAGCTAAGTTTCTTAATCTGCGCAGATCTCGTAGACACGTTTTGATGCCCCATTGTCGAACCTTTCGATTATTCCTTGGCACCACTCCACTCGAGCTGCTTTCTGCTCTTGGGTCAACAAACGAGGGATCTATCGTGATGAAACCTTCCCCAGTTGCAGGTGGTCATGCAAGATTTGTTTTAATTGCTGATGATCCGATGTCCAGACTTGTTTCAATAAGGGAATAGGTTACCCGAATGTCAGTTACTATTATATCTGAAACAGCACGAATGGTTTCCACCGTAACTGCACCGGCTGGCCATCCATCAAGTTTGTCTTTAAGTGACAATCTTCCCCTCTTAAACTCATATACCAGGACTAAACTGTGGCTTTACTCGGAATTCTGCCAGGAAATGTCTGTTGTGAAGTTTCAAAACAATTCGTCATTTCTAAGACTCTGGAATAATCATAGAAAATCATAGCAAGCCTGCTGATTAAGCTTCATTGTGTTTTGCGTCTATCTACCAGTATGCGAGCTTTAAAAGTATGTTACAAGAAAACAATGAAACGTGGCACATTCAAATGTTTCATACGACCATATGAGAAAGTAAAACAAATCCGTGGTGGGATGAGTTTCTGCCTAAAAACTTTTAGAGTGGCCCTCGTATTTAAGTTGGTCAGTTTTATATTTGCAGATATTAAAAATATCCATTAACACCAACCGCCGGCGGGGGGTAAGAAAATTTACAAAATGCAGAAGAAACATAAAATAAAGAAAAGAAAACGAGAGAAAATCATAGTAGACCAGATAAAGAACTAAGTATTGCATGCACATTAAAGTCCGTCTGGCAATTGAGAAGCAAGTGGGGAGTGGACCTCTTGGCCTTGAATATTTTGATCGCTTCGAGGGTAGCAATTTTTCTGGTTTATTGCAGATGTGCAAGACAGACATAACCTCTTCTTGTGTCTTCAAAGTGTGTCCGGAATCTGCAAGATGGTTGGCATAGTGAGAGACACGGTCCCGTTTCTTATACGAGTCAAAGTGTTCTTTGAAACTCAATGCAAGATTGCGGGTCGATAATCCCACATAGAACATATCGCAAAACGCACAATTCAGGCGATAAACTCCGGACTGGGAATATATGTCTGAGGTGATGGAAGTGGGAGGGTTCAGGGTGCGAGCAGCTGGGGTGGGAGTACGAAATGATATTCGGAGGCCGAGGGACGATAAGAAATCGGAAAGCTGGGAGAAATTTTTTAATATGCTTAATATGTTTGTACAAATTTTTACTTACTTGTCACCTTCAGCTAGTTTCTTGAACTCTTTAACAGTCAGAGCTCTCTTCTGAATGTTATACTGCTGATATAAACCTTGCCGTCCAGTAACAAACTGGGAAATAGGCGCAGGGATGACTAAATCTATGTCATCATAACTGCCTTTATGAGGACACCATTCCTTTGGAGGTATAACCTATAAAATAAAGAGAATTTTATTAAATACAATGCATATTCCTTTTTTATTTTCAATTTTTTTATTTACAAAACTGTTGAGGCCGCCAACTAAAATACAGACGAGACCAATCTCAAACGTTTCTCAAACACATTACTGTATACAGTGTGTATCTGGTTCAATGGTCAAAGTACCTAGCGTTGTTCTCCGCTGAGAAAAAAAATCAGACCAAAGCAAGATGGCACCAGGAAATTATCAGCATGGTCCCTCTGGCATTGGTGAGGCGAGGCAAAGTTATCATGCAACAACCACGCATCGTTGAAATGGGATGCGGAATTATGCTATGGTGCAAGTGGGCATCACATTGAACACTATCTGGATTGATGGAAAGAACTTACTTTATATCAGGTGATTGTTTGTAAGCAACAAACGATACAAGAGCCAATTGTCCTGTTGCAGAGCTTGCAATGAGGATTGTGGGTGATCAGCTATCAGATTTTGGTGAACTTTTTTTTTTGTTTTGTTTGGAATTTGTTGTTGAATAAATGTGCAATTAGAATTTTTCTTACGGTTTTAGAGATAGAATTTGGAGGTGTCCTAATTAGTGATGTGCGATACTCTTCAAGTACTCGATACTAGAACTATCGAGTATTTGTAAAAAGTACCCGATGGTGGTATCGATACTTTTCCTAAAAGTATCGAGTACTCAACCTAACTAATCTGTGAAGCCAAAAAATATTTGAAGAAGTAAACCAACAGTATCGTAAAGTAAAAAAAATCCCAAGTAACCTATATTTACTGCAATTTTAGAGAATTTAAAATGGATAGAGACTCTCATTCCTTACTTTAATTTCAGACTAAGTTGATAGTTTTAACAATTTCCATATACAGGATGGATACAAAAATGAGCCCCTCCCCCTTTTATTTTCGTAACCGAAGCAGATATGTCAATTTTGATGAATCCAATGAATAGGAAGTTGTGGGTGACCTATCGCGTGGTGCACTTTGCATAATATGCAAATTAGGACATTCAAATCCTATCTTAATAACCTTAACAGATACACGAAAAATTCCAATTGAAGACTTGTTCAGCAAGGAATTCCAAACAAAACAATAAAAAAAATCCAAAATCCGATGAACGAATCACCAAATGTAGTATCGATTTCCTCGAAAATGAAAATGAAATCTACCTCATTTTGTTTAGCATCCCACTGGAAGAATTTGGTCCAAACTTCATAGTAATGTAGATTTCTTTCCTATTTTTCATTATTAATCTAAACACATAAAGAGTGGCATAGAATAAAACCCCTCATTATCCATTCATAAGTCATTCTTTAACGTAGATATTGCCTAGAGAATCTGTATACCAAATTCACCCCTTCAAATAAGTTTATACCATATCGACCAAATAGTCTTCTATAACTTTCACCCCCGTAACTTCAACCCCACTGGGTCATTCGAAAATACAATAAACCAAATAGTGAAGTAGCACATACCCATTATAAGCTACATTCCAAATTTCAACCATTTGTGTCAAAAATGTAGAAAATATTAAAGGGACAGATGGACATAGTAAAACCAGTAAATAGCTCCAACCTTTCGCTATTTAACAAACAAGTTTGAGTTATTTCTTTATTTTTCTTTTTGAAATTATTTTTCCTTATTGTTTTAATTTTGGAGTTGAAATTTATTTTTTTTTTTTTTTTTTTTTAAAAGCCCCCCCCCCCCTTTAGTTTTCTAATTGTTCTTTCTCCTGTGCCAGTTTACCGAACTGGAAAACTAACCGTTCACCAGTTCTATCACCGTCTGTCAATTATAAACTATACCGAAACTTTCCTCATCCACTTATCCACTTCAGTCTTTTGAGTGAACTCAGAGTTATAAATAGATTAGTTATTTCGATAAAGACAAGATTAACAACCAGATTCAAAAAATACTCGATACTGTCTTCCGATACTCGGAGAAATAGTTTATACTTTCGATACTGTAAGTATTGATACCTTAAAGTACTCGATACTATGGGCATCGGAATCTGTATCGGCACATCACTAGTCCTCATTTGCATATTTGAGATGATGAAAGGTGCTCCATCAGAGATGGTTTGGTTTGTTTGGTATTAGCGTCCTTTTCAACTGCCATGGACATTTCAGGAAGGCGTTATAGGGGACGCAAATTTTGCCTCGCAAGGTAACGACTATATGGGACCAACGGCTTTACTTCCCTTCCGAAGGAAGTGCGTGATCTCAGGATTTCCCCCCCTGAAAAATTCCTCATAGTCCTCGGCTGGGGTCGAACCCGCAACCCCTGAGCCACCGAGGCCGATGCTCCATCAGAGAGAACACCCTCGAGTTCCTATTTATTCCCTGTATTGGAATTTGCATAACTACAGTAGTATCCAAGATAGGAAGGTGTCCAACGACTTTTGAATCACCCTGTATAATGTCAAGTGTCTTATACTTATGAAATACCATAATTTTCCTTTCTAGTATTTATTTAATACAGATTATTTTTTCTTAGAAAAGTTTTGGTTGTTATTGACATTTCATAAATTGCTTAAAATTTCCTACATCATAAATGAAGAACTATAACATATCCTATAACCATGCATTGTACTGTATAACGTCATAAAACTTCCTGTTATTAAATTTAATTATCAGAGTTTAATCCGTATCTCCATGAAAGTTTGTTGGAGAAGGGGGGGGGGGGGGCAGAATCAAGCATATAATCTCATTTATTCTTACCCAAAAGTTCTTTGTAACCAAAATATTAGGCATTAGAAGAATTATTACTTCTGGAAAAAGTCTTCATTAATTAATATTTAAAAATGGAAGCTCATTTTAAATGTCAAATTCTTTGTAACCAAACTAAATTTTCTACACTGTAATTGCTTGTAAAGGAAAAGTCCTCTATAAAAAAACAATTTCCATGAAATGACCCGTAGCAGGTGTTTTCCTCCTCCTTATGGGTATGACTTTGGACCCTAGTTCATTACCCTCAATTTCCTTGGCTTCCCAGCATCATTTTCACTCTGATCAGAGGGAGATCACAGAAATCTTTAAAAATACAGAATTTGTATTAAAAAATAACCTTTTGCACACTATCAACTCGACTAATAATTCTTATGACCTCTTACATAATATTTAGTGAAAGGGAGGATTGTAAGATTCCTTCATTTCATCATATCCACTCAGCCCCTGCTTGTTTATGTAAAATGCTTAACATTCTTGCGCAAAACATGTAGAATATGAATTTTTAAAAAATTGTACATTATCAGAAGTTTTTCCCTTCCCTTTCCTCTTTGCATTTATTGGAAGATAAGAAAAACTGAATGATTAAATGATTCTGGGATGAATGTATAAAGGTGAAATTTCATTATAGCGAATTTTGTTCATAGTCTGAAGACACATTATAATAATTTCATTATTAACAGTATATTATCCGTATAAGAAGGACAAAAAAAATATAAACGAAACTAAATAATCCGATATCACAGGATACAGTAAAAGATGACATTTTAAAAAAATTCCAAAGTAATTTTTTTTATTTTTTACTCCAGAGATAGAATATATGAGGAAGTCAGTTTTAAAATACAAAAAAAGGACTGACATGGACAATACCATTGAATTCTCAGAAAATTAGGTCAAGGTTCTGAAAGTAAACTTTAACCTTCAAGGTAAATTAATTTTTTTACAATAATTAAAATCATGTATTCTGATAATACATGTTCTTTGATGGCAGAACATGTCCTTTGGAACACCATAAAAAAACAAATATATACCGAATATAAAATTAAAGGAGTCTAAAACCTCATTCCCATAACAGAGTAGAAGACACTAACAAATCTTTTCTATTTTCCAAAATTTTTAAATTTCCCCATAACCAGTCTCAATTAAAATTTAATATCTGTAATTAAGCAATTTTCTCGGATAAACTTAAAAAGCACACACTGAATTCATTTCCAAGTGTAAACATTATGAACCCAACAGCAATTAATAACACTTATGTTCCAGTCAATGACCGATTTATGAAAAGGTACAATTTTGAATCCATTTCCTTTTCTACCTCTTTCATTAACCACTTAAATGTTTACTATCAATTCAAGAATAATTTTTATCTGATAATGTTTGAGAATTATTTTGAGTGTAGTTCAGCTAAACGATTCTAATATATTCAAACGATTACCTTTTAAAATAACAAAGAGATAAACACTATCAGAAATGATAATTTTCCCCCCATTCCTACAGTTCATTTTCATATTTCCTGAAAACTAATGCCTTTAAAACCAACACAGTACATTATTTTAACGAATAACTGAAACATAAGCTACTTTAATAAAAGAATCCTAAACTCTTTAGAAAATGTTTAATAATATATTAACGAATTATATTGCTTTAGTTATTGTAAAAAATATGTCATTGATTAGTTATTATAAAAATCAATAAATAAAATGCAAAATGATTTTTATAAATTAAAAATTTTTATTCAGTATAGCCCAACTGATGAAGGTCGAAACACACTGCTATACTTAATAAAACATTTTCCACTGCTTATATCAAGACCAATATTTTATTTATTAATTTATACAGCGATACTGATCCTATACTATTATAAAAATACATGCAAGTCAAAAACCTGAGAAATTTAATTTTACAAGATAATAATATTGAAAAGACACTACTTAGGCTACTTTATGAATCACCGGCACAGAGAGAGAGGAGAGGGGAGGGAAAAAAAAAAACAAAAAAAAAAATCCCTCAACAATGAAAGTTTAAAAAATCAAAATTAAAGGTAACATTAAGACAATTTAAAAAATTCACAAAAATTAAATTTTAAACAGCAACAGAATAAACATAAAAAACTAACATAGCAAATTTCCACTCTGGATTTGCAAAAGCTTCAGGCTAAATAAACAAGTCAAACCTCATTATTACGAATTTCGGGGACCAAAATTCTGTTTATATTATTCCGGAATGAAAGGAAACCCCCGAGGGTTCATTTTATGAATCAAGCCTGAGACTACATTTTAAAAAATTATGGTAATTCGTTTATTTCAGAAAAAAAAAATACTTTGTTATTGACATTTGTTTACATGAGCGAACATAAATGTTTTACAGTCGAAACCCGTTAATACGAAATCGTCAGGACCATAATTTTTTTTCGTATTATCCATCCGATTGATTCCTGTTTAAAATTGCCACGTGATTCAATTTCTTTTGAAACAAGTGCACCCTCATACAGAAACGGCAGATTCGCGTTAGTGAACACCACATTGACAATGGTGTCTAAAACCAGATTCGCATTAGTGAACACCATGTGATTAGTGATGTTCGTCACGCCCGAAAGAACATGCGATTCTTTAGAAATCAGTGGTAATAGATAACGGAAAACATTTAATTTTTATTTTAGAAAATTGCATACTTCAAAAACTTATTAGAATTTTTATTCTGATCACTATTTTCTCACTAAATTTCCGAAATTTTCCTTCGTATTAACCGAACTTTAATTAAAAACCGTTCGTATTAAGAGGATGAATTTACATGTAAATATAATTCGTATTAACGGGTTTCGACTGTATTTCTTTACACCACAAAGAATTTTAAACTTCTGATCCAACATAAGATCGTTGAGTTTCCTCTTCTCTGATGTAGTCATGTCCATAATGAAATCAAACTGCTAACAGTGAATAGGGTTGTGAATATTGCATTTTCTGATCAATGCATGGAAATGCATGTTTAAATATTGAAAACCAGCCAATTTTATGCTTCCTTATAAAACATATCCCGCCCCCCCCCCCCCCGATCCAATGCCTGTACTGATCCAATGCCTTTTTTAAATTTTAGTTCCCACAATTTTTTTTTAATTCTTTACCAATAATGTTACAAAAAATATGTACAAAATTTTGTACTTTTGATGTCTGCTAAACCTTTAAAATAATTTTTTTGATATGAAAATTAATTTCATTAATTTGCACTTTCTGGTAGATGGCAAGATTTGGGATTATAGTGAATTGTGGACTTTGTAATTTACTTAATTAAAATTTACAATTAAATGAGTATAGATGCGATTATCACAATCAAATGACATTAATAATTCAAAAAGACTGTCATTGCTGATCACATTAGATAACGCTAATGTAGAGAAAATGCTTTAAACGAATACTGGAATACAGGATTAACTTGCTGTTAAAATTTTAAGGCATATAAAATAAATAAATTATATTGTTTGCAATTAGTAGGAATTAAAATTTAATGATGATTGTTTGCTTTTATTTAATGAATTCTGTTTATTTACTTTGAACATTAAGTTATATTCTAATATAGCAAGAAATTAATCTCCATGAGGAGTATAGGAAGGAGTGGAAGCCCTTTCTCGAGCATAGTATTTAGTAAATGCAAGAGCTCTTATCTTCTTTTGTTTCTCATCATTTCCGAACAAATGACACATGAACTGTATACAAAAAGTATCAGACCGTTGGATGGGAAAAGTAAAGTTATTCACCTGCAGAAATTAAACATCAATCCCCTTCAAAGTATTCTCCTTGGGACTGTACACACTTCTCCCACTGCTCCTGTCGTTGTTGGAAGAATCATAAAGTCTTCTCGTAACTGAAATCGGGTTCCTTTCAGCAGCGTTTTGAACTTGGGGAACAGCCAAAATTCGCATGGAGCCATATCAGTGGAGAAAGGAGGCTGACGGACCAAAGGAGAGCTGTATTTGGCCAAGAACTTCTGGATCAGATGTTATGAATGGGCGGGTGCATTGTCATAATGGAGCGAACAAGTTCCTGTTGCCCAAAGGGTGGGTCATTTCTGTTGTACAGCATACAAAGGTGATGAAAGACCTCTGAGAAAACTCTTTATTGATAGTTTGGCCTTTCGAGAAAATCGAAAAACCTACAGGCATGTACTACACTCACTCGGTCTCACGATGCCAGGCAGCAACTCACGAGCTCTGCCTATGTGACCAGCTGCACATATGAGGATGAAGGTCACCTACCCTCGTCGCCAGAGGAGAAAACCCGCAGTTCATTTGTTTAGGCAGGAAAAACAAAGGTCCGATGCTTATTGTACACACCTCATATGCCATTTGAAAGTGTTAATACAGTAAAACTCCTCAAATCCAGAATCAGCATGATCAGTGAAGGTCCGGATTTCACGATTTTCCAAATTTCTCTTCGAAGATTGTAGTTCCTTTTCACAGTGTACGATCTGTTTATTATAACTTGGCAGATGACCTTGTCTTAGTGACAAGCGTCATAGTTCAAAATCAGTCCATCATGTTAATCCCTAGCCTCCAACTGCCAGTACCAGTCTTTTACAAGTAAACTAGTCGTTACCCGCGGCTTCGCCCGCCCACGCCATCTGTTGAGGGGAATTACAAAGCAAAAGCAGATAATTTTAAATGAAAACCCCAGAAAGGGGGGGGGGTCGTAGGGGCTGATTTTTGGCGATAGAGTAGGTCCTTTATTGATAAGCCTGCCCTGAAAATTTCAAGTCGCTAGCTCAAACCTTCTAGGAGGAGATAGAATTACAGATAAATAAATGAATACACGCAAGAGTTTTAGTATATACAAGGTGATTATAATTAAAGTCCCTTTGTAAAAATGCTATAAAAAAACAACCATGAGTCCGAATGACTTCAAATTTGGACTGAGCATTCTTGAAGAAGGGGCATTTGATATGGGATAAGAAAAAAATAGTTCCAAAATTTATCACTAGATGGCGCTGTAAGCGGCATAACGGAAGCGGATTCAGCTAGAAGTGACATTTTGAATTGAAATACGACGGCTTTGGCATGAGTTGTTTATGGCATGATGTTTTTACATTAAAGTTGGACAAGGAATGCAATTGACACTAAAACAAGTTAAACATGATTTTTTTTTTATTATACAGTACAGTATTAGCAAAAAATCAACTGTACCGGTCAATGAACATGATTGCTTCGGGTTTGATGATGGTAAACATGACTTTCAAGTCATTTAACAGTTGTGGCACTGTTAGTGCAAAGTCCATCCACCACGGCAAGGTCGTACCACATCGGATGGGAAAAATCGTTTTTTAATTGTCCTTGGGCCAAAAACCGCATAAAAAGCAACAATGGAAACGCCTATTAATTATCTCGGGACTTGCGCAAGACATGTTCAATATGCTGTCCACCATTTTCCTCCACAAGTTTTAACCGATAAACAGCATGTTCCACAACAGACCGGAGTGTCTCCGGGGTCACGTTGTGAACGTGGTGCGTAATCCGAGCCTTCAATTCCGCTAAATTTGCAACTGGGCCACTGAACACATGATTTTTAAGGTAACCCCAGAGCCAGAAGTCACAAGGATTGAGGTCCGGTGATCTTGCAGGCCAGGCTCTCGGAAAATGACGGCTGATAATTCTATCATCTCCGAAATGTGTCTTCAGCAGTTGCTTCACTGGCTTTGCAATGTGCGGAGGAGCGCCATCTTGCATGAAAATTATTCTATCCACGCATGCATGCTGTTGAAGTGTTGGAATTACCTGGTTGCGTAAAAGACACGCATACCGTTGACCATTGACTGTACAGGTAACGGGACCCGCAGGACCCACTTCCTCGAAAAAAAATGGCCCTATAATCAATGGTGCTGTCATCCCGCACCACACAGTTACCTTTGCAGAATGAAGCGGTATTGAAACACATGCGAAAGGATTTTCCGTTGCCCATATCCTGCAATTTTGTGTATTGACAACGCTGTGGAGATAAAAATGGGCTTCGTCTGTCCACAAGATGTTCCATGGCCATTCATTGTCCACTTCCATGCGAGCTAGAAATTCTAAAGCAAACGTGTGTCTAATTGGCAGGTCAGCAGGAAGTAACTCCTGAACATGGGTAATTTTATAGGGATAACAATGCAGGATATTGCGTAAAATTTTATTGACCGTGCTCACAGGCATGTCTAAAGTTCGGGCAATTCCCCGTGCACTGCACGTTTGCACACCACTGTTCGACCCTTCCTCTAATGCTTCAGCCACATCTTCTACTGACGTCAAAGCAACTGCTTTCCTCCCTCTGCCAGATTTCACTGCAAAAGAACCTGTCGCTTCGAATTTTTTAATCATACACCTCAGAGCCTTTGCAGACATCGGACCACATCCTTTTTTCATTCCCTTTAATACCCGAAATTTCTTTAAAGCTGCTATGGCAGAGTCGCCATTCTTGTAAAAGAGCTTCACAAGCAGAGCACGATCCTTCATTGACAGACCCATGGCAAGCTGCTGAGATACAAATATGACGAGAACGCCATGAGGCCTGCGTTTTTATAACACATGCAATGTCTCATGCGCATGCGTATCTTTCAATTTGCATAGTACAAATCCTCCTAGGCATAATATGCCGCTTACAGCGCCATCTAGTGATAAATTTTGGAACTATTTTTTTTCTTATCCATATCAAATGCCCCTTCTTCAAGAATGCTCAGTCCAAATTTGAAGTCATTCGGACTCATGGTTGTTTTTTTATAGCATTTTTACAAAGGGACTTTAATTATAATCACCTTGTAGATTGGTCAAAGCAGGAATAGATGAAGAGTCGTAGTCTACATGAATAAAACTTACCTGGAGTCAATCACCCAGATATAATAGACTATATACATACTAATATCTATTGTTTAAGAAATATGGACACATTAATAAAGTTAATTAAATAAAGAATACATTGGTTTTTAAAATTTACATGCAGTACGGACCTGAACAAACGTGAAACCGGCTCAAACAGTTTTCCTTTGGCTCCCAAATTCTACTTCCAGTTTATTTTTGACCATTTAATTTTCATTTCACAACATTTATGACTCTTCATTTTGCATTTTTTTTTTTGACCTGTGACAATGCTTATGTATGTGAATATTATAATGCAAAGTACACACAAATCATAATGGCAAAAAACACACAAATTTCAATACTAGAAGAATCGAACCCGGTCGAGTAAATCTATAGAACCTGACTTTACCACTGCGGCTGTTAAATTGTATATCCTTCTTCCCACTTGGCTTATCTAGCGTTACAATAATAAACGTAGAATATTTTATTTTTTTCTCCGAAACAAAAGGCCATTGATTCAAATCCTTTTATACAGAAGTCATATTAATGTTGTAGACTGACCTCCTAAAATCTCAAACACATCCGTGATTACATGTCCGTGCAGTCCCCTTGTTAGTTTTAAAGACCATGTGACTGCTACTCCCATAACTGACTCCAATGGAATTTGGCCCAAAATTCCTAGTAGATGTCTGCATACCCAATTCCACTTCTTTAAATTCCCATATACCACAGACTAAGTGGTCCCACTCTACCAACCCCAATGGGCCAATCAACATATCCATAGCAAGCTACATTCTGAAGTTCAATCTTACATGTCAAAAAATGTAGAAAATATGAAGCAAACATTGTAAAACCATAAGTAGCTCCATTCTTCTGCTACTTAACTGCATAATATATCCGAATCCTTCGGTCTTTTTCATTAAGACCAATCAGTCACATTAGTCAGCATTTTTTTTTTTTTTTTTTTTTACAAGTGGTGATTTCATTCACAGCACATTAAACATGTCTTCCAAGATAAACCTTACGTCAACAATTTCCAGATACAAAAAGAAGCTGAATTAGGTCAAAGCAGGAATCCAGAGCAAAATGAAAGCTATGAGTCAATCCTCTTCGGTTACCCATGGCAGCAAATTGGGTCAGCCGCCAAGATAAAATAGACAAACTGTAATAATGGTTAGAACTGGTTCCCGATTGGTCATCTCTCCATGCGTGTACTTTTAGATAGCCATGTCACGACCATTCAAAACTGAAATTCTGCCCATAGAACTTACAAGGAAACGTTTTCAAATTATATAAGTATATTACAAAATGAGACCTGGTGATTTCTGCAGAGCATAAAAAGAAACCATGTGCAAAAATTTACATGGCAATGAGCAAAAAGCAACCATTTGTAACCAGTCGCTTTTGGGAAATGCTTGCGAGACCATTTGCTGATTTTTAGACACGATATTCACAACCACTCTTGGCTATGCTTATTGAACTAACCCTTCCTTATGTGAAATTTGAAATGTGCTATAAGTGACATGGTAAATATTTATTATTCTAATCATGAAATTCATATTTCACGTTAATTTATAAAATTTGTTACTGATAAGGACAATGAAATCTAATAGCACGTTTTCCTATACAATTATATTACTAATACATAATTATTTGTGAGTGGAATGTAATTTAATAGTAAACTCCAAGGAACAATTATTTTTTTGTACACTGATACAGTCAAAGACTGGCAACTAAAAATCGCATAGACCAAAATATCTACCGTATTTTTGGTAGTATGGCTGCAGCTTATCTATTATTTTAAAATTCGTTATTCTTTTGCCACGAAAAGTTTGTTTTGTCAAAAATTTTTATCTCGTTGCATTTTGTCCTACATCCAATGACGTACATTAAAAATAACTGAAAATACGTAAATGAAAGATGATCAAAGGGAAATTGAAATCCTGATCGGAAAATTGTTTATAATAAAATACTTAACATACAAAGTTAACAAAAAGATAAATTATCGCTCCGTGATCGGCATGTGAAAGAATTATTAATCGGCTACCCTCATGCCCTGTGTTTTGCATCATCTTCATTCACTTTCGGCCATGACGGTTCTGGGAGGCAGAGCTTCCCAATTGACTTCAAGTATGGTGGCAGGTTTCAGGATCTATCTTTAATATAAGTCATTGCCTACACCGGAGAGGCCACTTGGCTTCTTGTGTTAACGCCGCCGTGATTGATGATCAACTGGACTAGTTTCCACCTTTGCCAACAGAGCACTACCGTCGCTATTGGTCTCGACCAATTAGAAAACTCGATGCTCCTTGGTGCAGCATGGCAGTGGTGGGAGATATACAGGGTGGATACAAAAATGAGCCCACCCCCTTATTTTCGTAACCGAAGCAGATATGTCAATTTTGATGAATCCAATGAATAGGAAGTTGTGGGTGACCTATCCCATAGTGCACTTTTCATCATCCCATATATGCAAATTAAGACTCATTCAAATCCTATCTTAAAAACCGTAACAGATACACGAAAAATTCCAATTGAAGACTTGTTCAGCATGGAATTCTCAACAAAACAAAAAAACGTTTCCAAAATCCGATGAATGGATCACCAACAATCACATGTTGATTTATTAGTTACCTCCGTATGCACTTTATTTGTTTATTGCAATCCAATACATCCACCCAGACCCTGTATGGCCTGAGGCCGACGAGTTGGGTCCCTGGATGGACCTGGATTAACGAATCCTGTATAACATGATGGTCACAGCAGCCTGGGAAGGGGGGGGGGAGGTGAAGATCGTGAGTCACTGATGAGTCGTCCATCCAGTGACTAGCCGTGGCTGATGTTGCTTAACTTCACAGGTGTGAAGGTGTGTTTCAGTGAAAGCCATTTGAATGTTCAACATGCAAATCAAGAAATTACCAAAAAATTCCATAATTTTTAATTTTTGTTAAATTTCTGCTGCATCATTTACTCCTTTCAAGTCCCCCCCCCCCCCCAATATAGTTATGGGCCCCATTTAGTAGACTAACTTATTTTCAAATTTTGCAAGTTTATTTTTATACAGGCTGTCCAAAAAGTCTGGTAACATGGCAGATATTTCAAGGCTGCTAGGTATTTGAGATCTAATGAGTGTGGTTTACAGGTAATAAGGGGGGGGGGGGTGAATTCATTGCCCCACACAAATTTGACCTTGACTCCCAAATTCAAGGTCATCCATTCATCGAAAAGTATTAAAGATAAAAATTTCCAATTGCTACCCTGTAGAGCAAAGATAGAATGTGTTTCCCCTTCCCAACGGTGTGCTTCACTGCAATTCAAATGTGTTAGAAACCTCAGCCGACCTGGCCAGCCCAACCTGACCATGAATGACTCTTTCTTGCCCATTTTCTCAAAATATTTCAAGGGGACGGGTGTGATTAAAAATTGTTATTAGACTAATGTGGCATTGCTCTACGTGGTAGCAATTGGAAATTTCTCTCTATCTTTAATACTTTTCGAGTTAGCAAACTGATGACCTTAAATTGGGCAGTCAAGGTCAAATTTGAGTGCGGCAATGAATTCCTCATCCCCCTTATTACCTATAAACCACACTCATCAGATCTTGCCTACCTGGCAGCTTTGAGATATCTGCCATGTTACCAGACTTTTTGGACACCCTGTATTTTTATCAATAAATTTAAAATTACTAGATTAAAAGATAATTTTTTAATCCCATGAAGTAAAAATAAATAAATAATAATAAAATAAACTTTTCAAAACAAAATTGTTCTCAAAATGTTGCACTGAACAATAATATAGATTAAGGCCAATACAATATTTATTTATTTATTATTTGTATGTATTGTCAATCAGAAATCCAGAAAAATAAAAAAAAACGGAAAGCTCGGGTTACAAACATCCTGGGTTTGTACGTAATTCTGAAATATGCCCTCATCAAACAAAAAACACGTTTAATTTATCCTGAGAAATTTTTTTTTTTTTTTTTTTTTTTTTTTTTTTTAACCATGAACCAAGAACCTGCCGCTTAACAGTTAGCATTCCCGTTAGTGCTTCACTGCATATCCGAAATCCTCCTCATTCTTTTCACTAGTGATGTAATTTACCCAGTTTGTCTTCTTTAAGTTTCTGATTAAATACAGAGATTGTGGGTGCGGGTAAAAATATAGAAGTTAAAAAAATCTAAAATTTGATTCACAGTTTTCAGGATGAGGAGTCAAATTGGCTCATAGATTTTTGATCCCTGTGAAGTTACTTTTTTGGGGGGAGGGGGAGGAGACAATTCTTTATTGCTTATATCTAGTGAATGCAAATGCAGGCTCATCAAAAAAGAATGCCAGAATTTTACAACCTTATTAAATAATAAAATCTTAAACGCATAGCTGCAGCATTCAAAAGTAAAGAATTGGGAGATCCACACAGATTTCACCGGAAGCAAGCTAACTGGAAATTGTACTTAACGGGAGATCATTTTATAAATTAGGAGTCTCCTGCCAAAAGCAGGAGTTGGCAAGTATATAAACTTACAGAAATAATTTTTGTGTAGAAATGTAGTGAAGTATACAAGTTTTCCCTCATCAAATAGCTGCAAATTAAACTAACTCCGGCGATGCTTCACAACAGTGGCGGGAAATTGAATGTAGTCTTGACCTCTATCAAGTGACCAATGGTGCATATATCAAAACTACTGAAATTGACAAGAGACCTTTGTACTTTGCTTCATATTTTAGTACTCAATTTATGTGCATGTGTGTTTATTCTTTTGCAAAAAACAATTTTGTAATATCAGCACTCTTCCGATGACCACAAGAACCTATTTTTTGTAATCATTCACCATTATTGGAATTTTAAGGGAGCCAAAGAAACAAAGTTAAAAACAATTTAAAAAGCTGTGTTCATTCATCTTAATCATAAAATACATCATTTGATAGCGTTTCAGATATTGCATTCTTAGCAAAAATTTAGAGAATACTGGCAGAACGCATGAAAATAGTCCCTGGCATGAAAGAAAAAGACACCTGGTGCAAGCTAAATGACTAACTCCTTCACAATCGGAAACCGACATTATGGGGCTTTACTATTTCTGCCATTTCTTGCAGATTCTGGCACAGCTCAATTAGCTTCAGTGCTTAAACCTTCAGTGCTATGGTAATCTATTTTCATCAGGTTCCTGATGGTTTTCAGGAAAAATTCCCGATTTTCAGGGCAAGTGCCTGCCCTATTCACTGGGCTTCCACTTTGACTGCTTAGCAGTCTATGGTCGCTTGACGAGCAGCTATACTCCACCAAGCGAATCGTGAGAAATGTCAATCAATGCTTTACCATGGAAACCAACTGGAATAAAATTTAGCTTCATACCGAGGCTCCTGTTAAATGAATTTTTTAATATTGTTCTTTAAAAGAGCCTTTTTTTTTTTCTTTGCAATTAATGCAAAATTAATTTCCTCAGAAGAATCTTAATACTTTCTTGTTTGATATTTTGCTTGAGCATATCTATAACAAGATGTATTTTAAGCAAGAAATATGAACGATAAACAACTAACGAACGTTCTGTGAGGGTTTTATCTTACGCCATACCGGAGCTGTCCAAATTATTGATGAAAAATCAAAGGCCTGCCCAACGAGGTTAAAGCAGCCGTTAATTGACTGATGAACTTAGACAATGTCATGGCCAAGTGATCTATTGCAGGAGGAGCGGTTCTCACGACTAAGTTGGACTATACAGGGTGGTCCATAAGTCTGTCCCCCCCTTTTATTTTTTGAACGAAGCAGATATGTCAATTTTGATGAATCCAATGAATAGGAAGTTGTGGGTGGCCTATCCCATGGTGCACTTTTCATCATCTCAAATATGCAAATTAGGACACATTCAAAATTTATCTCAAAAACCGTAAGGGATAAAGAAAAAAAACCCAATTGCAAACTTGTTCAGCATAAAAAAACAAACAAAACAAAAAAAAATCATCCAAATCGGACCAACCAATCACCCACAATCACGTGGTGAACTGTTTGTAGCTTACAAACAGTCACACTGCACAAGGAAAACTGAATGTTGATATTTCCACCATGTAAAGCATGCAAATCAAAAAATTAACATAAATTACCATACTCACATTCACTTTCATGCGGAAAAGCAAATAAAAGGCATGTTTCAGCACACAGAAGACAGAACAATTCCAGGATGGCAAGCTACACTGTTCCGGAAATGGTCAAAAGCTACACGTGACTGTGGGTGATTGGTTGGTCCGATTTGGATGATTTTTTTTTTTTGTTTTGTTTGTTTTTTTATGCTGAACAAGTTTGCAATTGGTTTTTTTTCTCTATCCCTTACGGTTTGAGATAAAATTTGAATGTATCCTAATTTGCATATTTGGGATGATGAAAAGTGCACCATGGGATAGGCCACCCACAACTTCCTATTCATTGGATTCATCAAAATTGACATATCTGCTTCGGTTCAAAAAATAAAAGGGGGGGACAGACTTATGGACCATCCTGTATATAAGCATGTGAAATTTGAAACCAAAAAACAATGGCTGCCTTTCATCTTGCGCATCAAACTATGCACATACCACCATCAAGTCGTAAAGAATCACAATGAGAATAACGTTTTCACTAGTTTTTCAACTCAAAATTGCATATCCATCGACAAAGCAAATTGAACTTTGAATCGGGTTTTCAGTAGTTTTTTTTTTACAATCAACTAGGAGAATTCAACACAGAATCGTGTTTTTGGAGATTACTCTGGGATTCGAAGAGTAACGCAAAGCCACAAAATGTATCGAGAAAAATTCCTAACATTCTAAGGCCTGGTTTCTTTTTCTTTCATGCCGGATACTAGAGTTACTAAGATTGAATTTTTCTTCAGTTTTATTTGTCATAATAGATATCACAGATTTGATAATTTCAGGGAGTATATAATAGTCAATCACTTGCAATGCAGCACAGACCTAGCTGAACGCGGTCGTCGGAAACCAGATTTTAGCTTCGCTATCGCACTGGCTTTCTTTGGCAATGGAAATTCGAGAAATAAACTGAATTTTCTATAAAGTTTCGAACATTTAACATGTGTACACATGTCATAAATGTTGTGAAATGTAAAATAAATGGTGAAAAATCACAAAAACATGCCATTTGCGAAACTGGAGCCATGCCAAACACACGTTGCAGCAGAATTCGTGCTGTAGTGGACCACGTACGACCAGATCCGTACTGTATTATTGTGACCAGCTTATGATAAAAACTTCTTACTCGACCATCATCGCTTTTTGTATTGAAAAAGGCCATTTTACCATAAAAATCAAAAAAATGTATTAAGGGCAATTCACATTTAGCGATCTCACATAGAATTCGCCGTACATGGGGCATTGGATGCGAGTTTGATTGCCGGAGCCATTTCACATTCAGCGAATTCGTGGCGGAAAGCGGGTTAGAGCCGACAACGGCGCAGGTTTTCGAATTCCAACAGTGTTGGAATTTTCAGAAGTCGCTCCCAATGCGCAGCCAATCCGCTACGAGTGGGCATCTCCAGTCCCAGAATCCTTAGCAACCGTTTCTAACCCACTTTCGCCAGTCAAGTCGGCCATGTTGAAATTCGCCGATAGCGTGTTTTCTGTGCACGTGCACCTCGTTTTCTGTCATTTTTCCTACTAAAAATATATACATACACACGATGCCGAGAAAGCCATGTTTTCACTATATGTATACACAAAGTCTAGAAAGCAACAGAGATTGGATGAAAGAACGACTCATCGAACATCCAATCAGAGCAGAGTGCACCTAGCTGGGGTGGGGGAGGACACAGGCGAAAGCAGAGAAGGAAGTTCGCCTAGCTCCCCACTTCGTTCCCACTGAATGTGAAACGGCTCTGCATTTTAATACGCACGGCTTTGTGACGCCTAGAAAACACTTCACTCTGCAAAGTCGCTGAATGTCAACTGCCCTTTATGCAGCCATTTAAGGCCATTTTCAGATTAACTGAGGTCAAATGCATAAAAAAAATCAATTTCATAGAGATATTAACCAGTGATATTTCCTAGATCTGGCCCCACACTTAAATACAGGGTAGTGCAAATAAAAGTAGCCTTGGTTGGTTTCTCTGCAATTCATGCGAGGCTAGTTTTTTTTTGCACCACTCTATACAAGAGAATAATATAACCCCCACATGAAGCTTCAGTTTTATAGTTTATTAATTAAATTTCTCACTCATTTGATTACATTACAAACTCTAATGTAAGCTATTCATCATTTTTTAAACACTGGTGAATTTTTTATTGATCATGTTATCTAATCAAGAGATTACGCAACTGTTTGCGAAATTTTACAATGGTAAATTTCATTAAAATCATAAAATGGAGGCAGAGCTGCATCTTTTCATTATAGTAAAAGGAGGAATTACTGCTATTGATTGCATTCACAACACCAAGAAGGAAGAAGCATGGGAATTAGGGTCAGAAACCAATTTCACCCTTCCTTCCCAATAAGAAAATAAACCAAAATCAATTGCTTGTCTAAATTGCATTTCCACCTGAAATCCAAAGACCACCAAATCTTTTTCTCAATTATATATTTCCATTTCTTAGCAGCCTCACCACTTTCTAAAAAAGTACTTTGTAAAAGTAATTATTCAAGATCACTACCATCAACATTCCACAAATGCAAGGGAGTCGGGTGAATGCAATCTACGAATTTCAAGAGTTGCCAAACTACTGTTAAAGATAAAACTTTCAAAGAAATAAAAATCTTACCATATAGCACTACTACAGCCTCCTACATGCAACCAATTTGACAAAGGTTATTGAAAAGGTTGATCAACATTCAAAGTGAATCATGCCCAAATAAACGAAGTTAGTTTCAAATGAAGGCAAAAAAAAAAAAACTAAAACAAAAATGACAAGGTTGGTTTATTTATTCATTTATTTGCGCACTTCTCTTTTTCTATGTCAAAACAAAATGGAGGACCAAAGCAGCAGTGAATAAGTAACACAAATCATCAAAACAGTGTGGGGAAACTGCGAACGAAGAAGTCATCACAATTGCTAATTATATTGTAGTGACACCATATAGAGGCAAAGGTAAATTTTGGATGGATTACTCTAGTGTTTTAGGAAACTGGAAATTGCTGGCAATATTACATCTTTCACATTTCATCCACTTAAAACGGTTTTTAACCCTTTCACTGCATAATTAAATTTTATTTTCATTCTTGAGAAGATGGAATTATCCACTTTTAGTAGCATAACAAGAAGCTTTTTAAACCCTGTGAGACGAATCAGATTTCCACAGGTGCAAAAGGATAAAATAGTTTCTTCCAAGTGTTTCAATGTGTGAAACTACCCATTAACTTCTTAAAAAACTTATAGCGCCCAGCACAAAAGATATAAGAAACTGGCACTTGTGTATAGGAAAAAAAATCCTCATTCAAACAATCAGAGACTGACAGGAAACATGGTATTACTTATTCCTGGCATTCTCCGTGAAATCACTGCTGAGGCAAAACCGAAACGAATCTGCCTCTTGATTAATCCATAGGTAGAATATGATACTCCGATTGCCTTGTTGTTCTTTTATTATTATATTATTATTATATCCCTTAAATAGTTAAAAATATTACAAATTCTGATTCGAGTTGACTTCTTAAATGGGAATTTTTTGCCAAAAATCGATTCGTGACTTTGTTAAACTTTGAATATCATAGGCCCATATCCTCCTCACCACATTTTAACCTCACTTCATTTTGCCACATCCAATCTTGTATAAATTTCCTTATTAACTACATGTATAGCAGCAATTATAGTTTTAGAAGTCAAAAAGAATCTAAAATTTCACTCGCAGTTTTCAGGCTTGGCAATAAAATCAACTCAGTTTTTAAATATTTATTAATCTTCTGTCTTAAATATTATCTCGAACTTATACCAGTCACTATATTGGATAACCCTGCAGGGAATTCAAGGGTGCGGGTGGGGGAGTATTCCTTTCATTGTCACTTCCGCGATAATATAGTGGCTAGAAGGGGGTAATCCTAACAGGTTATTCCTTTCATTATCCCTTCTTCAAGCCCTTATAGCAGTAAGAAGAGATGGTTATCTGCTTTTGCCATTCTTTAAGTTGCATTTTAGGGGCAGCTACGGTGGGCATGAATACATTCCAGGAATTCATATGGTCTGGTCTGCCTTATTTGTACCTCATTTGTACGTAACAATGACAATATTGTCAAGCTAGAGTGAGAAACAGCTTAGCTACATTAATGTTATTTAAAAACACTATCAAAATATTGACTTACAAATTCTAAGTCTCAGTTATACTATTCCCAGACGTTTTTGTTAATAAACATTTAACAAATATATGCAACATTACCTTTGAATAATACAAAATAATAATAAAAAAAATAAAAAAATAAAAAATTTAAATCTCATACATAGTTTACCTTTAATAATTTAAGAAAAATATTATCAATATATTTTTTTTATTTTAAGAATTTGAAGTCCGAAATAAAAAAATTTGGAAATTAATGCATAAGAAACCAACATTTAAAAATTTTAAATTTATTTCGTAAATAAGTAAGGGGGAAAATAAAATTACCTTAGCTAAGCCCGCTTTGTGTGCTCCCACAGATTCCATATACTCAATGTACTTCGTGAAATCCAGGAATTCCTCATAAGTAGGCCGGAACACCATGATTTTTGGTGTTGAAGCACTGCTGCCTATTGAACTCATTTTGAAAGATTCAAGTTTGCCAATTCACAATCCTGCAATAAATGATAAAAGTCAAAAAAACAGGAAGACAATTTAGAGTTCGTTATTTAAATATATTCAGTAAAGGCAAGTAAATTATTTAATATATCACATTCTCTAATCAATATTAACATCTTGCATTTCCTTTATTAAAAAAAAAAAATTACTCCTTTCAATTTCATACAGAAATAATCTTTAAAAAGAATGATAGATTAGTTTCGAAGAAACGACGAGATTCCCTCTTATCCTATTCCTACTTTTCTAGCCTTCCCATTTTCACAGATAGAAATAAGCATAGACTACCTTCTGAGAATTTATGCATTTCCGATGCTTTTCGTTTCATATAAGACAAACATCTTCCCGTACAAGTACAAACTGAAAGACTCAAAACCAGAAAACCAGCAACTTTCTTTCACAAATTCTGAAGCTTAAATAATCCATCACCGTTTGTCCGTACAAATCATGCCTTTCAGCAAATCGAGACTTCATGCATAAATAACTAGTTACGACTTGAAAATTTTAAAGCAAAACCTCAGGTAACGAATTTTAAAGCCCATTTTGAGTTTTGTTTTTAATTATTTCCTCTTACAAGTCAATATTTAGTAATCAATATTATAATAAACATTTTGCTACCAAATAGCAACATAAAATGTTTCAGCCCAAGGTTTCAAACTCAAAGTAGACCTTTTGCTCCCTAAAAATTAAAGCCAGCAAGCAATATATCAGGGTAAAGCATCCCCCCCCCCCCCCCTCCCATCTCATTCATAGGATCATTTTCAATTTTTAAAGCACCTGAACTTTGGTGCTCTAAGCCAGTGAGTGATTCATTCACTCACCCTTTCACCAGCCCAGACAACAATCTTCCTTTAGAAAGTAAAACAGACAGTTGCACGTTAGCTAAAACAACTCTGATAAGCTATGATTTCTTTGTAAGCGCTTAAAAGCAAAAGTTATAAAAATTCTTAGGATCCATTGTTGTTTTGTTACGATTAAACAACATTCGTTTCATTTGCTATATTAGTCAAAATAAAAAAAAAATAAAAAAAGCATAAAGGGAACAAAGATTGAGAGGGGATCGAGCAGGTTTGGATGGCTTTAGTCAAATGAGCCGTAGAATTGGGAAAAAAGCTGTCTGATGATCCTGGGAAGTTCAGGGGAAATGAGAAGAGGTAAATGGGGAAAGATGGTTTTCAATAATATTTTTAATATGAATTTTAAACACACGATCTTCCATCAACGAAAAAAACAATTAACTGGTACTAATTACTAGCGTCTACATTTAAATATCTTAATATCCATTTATCACCCAATTTATTGTAAAATAATCATATTAATGAACTGTCAAAGGCTCTTTCAAAAAAATTAGGCAAGATTTCCAGTCTCCATTTTCCGCCTCACAAATTCTTACTTTTACTCTATTACTCGTTGATACATTCTTCGCTTTGCTACGGCATCCAATTTTGGGGCTCAACTTCCGACTTTAATTTAGCTCGTTTTATCGATTATGATTATGAAAGTGATTCTTGAGAATTTTAAGACTTCGTAAGCCTACCTCAGTTTCTCACCATTTTAAACTCTTCGTATAGCAACGTTGTATCAAATTTATACAAAGCAATTAGTTGTGCTTATTTATAAAATAATCAATGGCCACACATCTGTCTGGTCTCCTTTTTCTTTACTGCTCCAACACCAAATCCATTCCCTCCCACTCGTTCAGCTAAATCTTTTAGGACTCCTTTGGCTAGGAGCAATTATCAACGTAGATGCATCTCTTATATTGGAATTAGATGGTAGTTTCTTTTACCCAAAGTTCTCCATTCCTTCCCAACGCCTGCTATCTTTAAAAAAAAAAAGTTTGATTTTTTTTTTTTTTTTTTTTTTTTTTTACTAACAATATTAACACAAGACTCCTTTAACCTTCGTTAATTTCATTTTATTGGTTTCATGATACAGTCAAATCCAAATAACTCAAACGATATTCTAAGTCCCATACCCCAGAGCATTTAATTCAGTAGAAAATTCGCTCATTAACTCAAAGAAGTTTTTTAATAAATCCCGGATAACTCAAATTTTGGTTTTAGTGACTAGGTATTTCTAAATTTAAGCAAAGTCAATCTTAAAAAAAACAAGCTTTGCCTGTTGAAACTTTATTTCATTTTTCAACTTTAATTTTCATGTCCACATGACAAAGAAAACGATGTTGGAATCTTTCCCAGTCGCTGGCAGCCATTGTGAAAATCAAAACTTAGCACGAATCGAATTGTTGATTGCGATCGTTCATTGGGAGAATATTTAGACGTAGTAATCGATGACGATTGCCCATTCGTTTTTAGAGGAAGTGTTTGTGTTGACCATAAAGTTCATTGCATGAATGATCGCAAACTAGTATTTAGAAGCAGTCATGCACTTCTGATGGGTCATCGCCATTTTGATTTCAAAACTTCACTGCCTTTGCCGATGTAAAAGTAACATTTATACATGTATCATAAATAACATCAGATGAAAAAGAAATGAGCAAAAAATGCCTTCAGATGAAAAATAAATGGGCAAAAAATGCCAAGAGCTGCCTTTTGAAAATTTTTACAAACCGGAAGTAGAATTCGGAAGCCATGCCAAAACAGCATTGGAATTGATTTAGTGTTGGAACGGACCGTAGTTTACTGGATTCATACTTTATTTGTATATGGATCTCATTAAAACTGATCAAATTCATAGAAATATTTGTAGTGGTCATGTAGCCTCGTTTTCGATTTATTGGTTAACTCCAAAACCTGATAAGTCAAAATTTTTATGTGGTCCGCTGACGATTTGAGTTATCAGGGTTCGACTGTGTATTTGTTCTAGATGTATTTACATTTTCGTTTTTGTTTATTTATTACTTATAACAACTGTATTTTTTTTTTTTTTTTTTTTTTTTAGTTATTCCACCTAACGAAGTCGGCACTGTGGCCATACAAGCTCTAACTGGATATTTTCCTTTTGTAAATAAAATAAATTATAATAGGTAAAACAATTGTTAAGCAATAAAACAATAGCCTTTGCAACAATACACATTAATCTACGGTTTAAGAGTCAAAAATTACCTACACTTTCGCCGTAACTCACCTGAAGGTTGTCATACTGCCTTCTGTGCATGCGTGCTTAGAGTTGGCACGACTGCGGTCACGTATGCAAAATTTGACCCCAATCTCATCATTTGCCTTTCAGCTATTACAGTGTAAACGTGTCCACTCCACTAGCAGTTTGCACTAAGGAGGGACAACAAGCAGCGATCTGTTTTCTCTGGTTCAAACAATCAAAGACTTGAATTTTGAGGTATTGGAACACCCTCCCTGTAGCCCATATCTTGTTCCCTTAGACTCATCTACTCGGGGGACACTTTTGCATCGCTTCTTGACAGTCTAAGTCTTCAGAAAATCAACAACTTCACAAAGCATCTACACCTTAACCAGCACAAACAGATGAAAGTCTGAGGGAGCAAGATCTGGGCTGTGGGGAGAAATTGAACTTGCTGATGGTTTGAACCAGAGAAATCTGATCACTCCTCATTGTTCCTCCTTAGTGAAAACCGCTAGAGGAGCAGACATGCAGTAATAGCCGTACGGCAATTGACGAGATCGGGATCAAATTTCGCACTCATAATTGCAGCAGTAGGCAGTATGACAACCTTGAAGGTGGGTTATGGCAAAAGTGCAGATAATTTTCGACTCTCCCTGGTTATTTGGTATAAACTGCACCAATTTCAATTAAATATAAACCTCTTCAAAACAACCTGGATTTAAATAACCGATCATCTCTTTTTGTCATAATAAAGAAAACCAAAGAACTGTGGAAAAATCAAAAAAGAAAAACCAAACTCTCGTCCACAACAAACAAATTAAAAAAAATAAATAAACAAAATAAAATAAAAACGCACTCAGATAATGCTCCAACATTAGGTGAAAGGAAAAAATTTCGTGTCCTGGATTCGAACCAACTAGGCAACCACAAACACTTAAATGACTAGGCTATTTCTAAGAGTAATAAAAATTAGTATCTAGCTTGTTGCTTCTACCAGCAGGGCTTCCACTTTGGCCGTTTGCAGTCCATCCAGCAAAAGAAAATCTGTCAAGGTCATGAAATTCAAAGTTACCCAATCAAAGCAATTTAGGATCAATTTAAATTGCTTTGATTGGCCTATTTTGAATTTCCAAAGCTTGACATGGTTTGGATGGACTGTAGACACCCAAAGTGGGAGCCCTGCTGGTAGAATCAACAAGCTAGATACTAGTGATCCCTGGTTTGAATCCAGATCATGGAATTCTTCCTTCATTTATCATCTTAACATGTTATCTAAAGTATTTACTGGTATTTATTACTTTATTACAAGTTTTCATCACCTTTCTAATGCATAGAAAGGAAGAATTTCTAAATGCAAGCTGGGTTTCAGTTTCCACCGACTATTTAGTAGTTTTTAGTAAACGTGAGGACAACGTTGGCTGTATCTACATCTATGACGGCACAGTTTATAGAGATGACAAGCTATACTGTCCAATAAGAAAAACTAAGTCAAGGTGCTTTCTGATATCTATTAACCTATTTAATGGAGATAAGTTAGATCTTCCAGCATGTAAGCAAAACCAGCCTTCCTTTTTTGTAGGATGATTTTTTTTTCCCCCCCGATGCAGTTTCTTCTTGAAATATCTTATTGCAGTGAACTTGTGTAGTAATGCAAAGACCCGAAACATTTAATAATAGCTATACAAAGGGCCTATGTTTTATGTTTTATTTCAAATGCTTTACAAACTTCCAGATGCAGTTGCTCGAATGATCTTAAATCACTGACTGGCTAATTTTGAATTTCCCGAACTTGACTTAGTTTTTCTTTCGTTGGACAGAGTGTAAATACTCTTGATCCCAGGTCACAATTAAAAACGAAACATTATGCATTACTGTGCAGATTTCATGTATCAGCCAGGTGGCACACCCCTTCAAAAGGGCTTGGGGGGGAACTCCGCGGGTTTGTAAATAAAATGCTGGATGCTATTTGGAGGATAGTTTCCTAAGGACAAAATAAGACAAAATGATTTTGGAAGTTTAATAGACTGCATATGTTTCGAGAAAAATAACTTTGAAATATAATGTCAAGCTTTGTTCACAACACATGGGTCAAGAAGTCTGCTTCTATGCTAGCTATCTCTACAACATTGGACAGCTTATGGGGAGTTTATAGCCTGTTAATCTTTTCAAGTTGAGTATATGTATGTCCATTAGTTTTAGAGATAAGCACTTGATAAGGGACTTCGTTCAAATCCAACAGTGCAGCCACTCAACTAAAGACGAAAAGTCCCGCACCGCATTGAACTCCTATCTCCAAAACTAAAGGACATACATGGGCATAAATTTTAACGTTTAGCAGACTAAGTACTCCCTGTAAGCTGTCCAATTTTAATGAAAATACCTTGCATAGAGGTCGCATTATTAGCCCAATGTGATGCAAACAAAAGCTTCACATTTCAAAGTCATTTTACTTGAACATTTTAGTCTTATTTTGTCCTTAGGAAACGATCCTGTAAGTACCGTAGTAGCAAACATTAAATTTACACTCTAAACTTATTTTGCCCATTACATGCCATTTTCTGTATGCAGAGTTTATTTTCAACAGAAGAGCCATTTATACATTAAAAAAATATATTTCAAACTTCTTCACAACGCATCTTTATTCTTTATGCCAGTCTTTTACATTGATAAATGTTTATTAAAAAAAAAATTGTAAATGACCAAATTTTAGAGGCCATAAATAAAAATTATACAAACACAAAATGTATAGTATATTCAACTACAGAGAACAGCAACAAAGTTTAGGACAAAATGTTTTTGGGCAGATAAAGGCTCTTATCTGCATCATCTCTTTTCTGGAACATAGATTTAATTTTAAAGTTCATACGTTTTTGCTCTATTTTCTCTTTCATTTCTGATTCCTTCTTTGCTTTGCTATTTTCTTAAACCATCTTATTTAATCATCCTACAGATATACCCTCCTATATGGGTGGTCTTCAACGATGTGCAGTAAAACTCTGCAAATCCGGCATCATTGGGACCGTTGCCGGTTTTCAAAATTTGCCGGATTTCAAAACAATTATATAACGCATACCTGCTTGAAATCGAGTAACAGTTTGTTTTCTTTCAAAATTTTTTTCTTTTGCTTTTATATCAAAATATTTTTCTAGGACGGTCTTTATTAGGTTCAGACCTTTCCAAAATGCCAAAGCTCATAAAAATTATCCAGTAGAACCGAAGATTTTGGTGAAGAATCGTTCGATTTCATTAAAAAAATAGAATCGAGAAATTCAAGTTTGAAAGGGAGTAGAGTTTCAGAATCAAGTACCGACCAGTTTTCATCCTATTTTTTTTTCTTTTCCTTTATCTCAAAAAATGAACACAGTATGGTCTTCATTAGATTCAGACCTTTCCAAAATGCCCAAGATTATAAAAATCTATCGAGTATAACCGAAGTAAATGATTCCTAAAGATCGATTTTTATTGAAAAACTTCAATCTAGTGAAAGCTGAAAGAGAAACTTCCATGACTGCTGTGGAGCTATTAGCCAATCAGGAGCCCAGTTATCACCACATGAGATGCATATGACTTCGTAGTTACGCAATTCTTTTGATGTAATAAAAAAACGCTGTACATAAAGAAGTATCCGATTGGCCCACACAAAACCCATAGAACCTTGTAGAGGACGATCCTCTTTCAAATAAAAAAAAAAAAAAAAAAAAAAAAAAAAAAATGGTGCCAATACACGAATTTTTCAGCGTAATGGCAGCCAATTTTTGGACTGAAATTGAAGTAGGGGGTATGAAAAACTGTTTTTTGACTGTAATAATATAAAATTTTAATAAAAACACTCAACGCAGATCGATAGTAGAGATGCTAAAGATGATAATAAAAATTTTTCGTCATGTTCGAATTTTTGCTCCAAACTTCGATTTTCCCAAGCTCGACTCCCCTTAACAACTCAAAATAATGCCGGATTTCTGGTCATTCGGAATTTTTAGACGACGGATTTGCGGAGTTATACTGTATATCACAAGCTAACAATTCATAGCATTAGGCGCGATCAACTTAAACAGCATGGCATTGCGTTATTGCTTTAAGTTACTCGGGAAGAAGCACTGTATTAAAACTCAATTTTAAGCGCTTTGTTAAAAATAAGCACTTTTTAAGGATTTTAAGCACCGTATGAACCTGTTTATAAGTGAACATAAATAGAAATTTCTATAAGAACATTTATAATTACTCACACTGTGTGCTTTAATTCTATCATAATATTATCAATGTTCCTTAAAGTGGGGATTGCGACCCCCCCCCTCCCCAAGGGGATTCAGAAAAATTGATAATTATAAATTTCCTCATATAACCCTGTGTTACATTAAAACACCCTGTGGAAAGAAGAGGGTAAAATATGTGATGACCCAAAGCATGATCAAGCTAATAAAATGCTTCTATGGAAGAAAAACGTTAATTGTAGTTGCAGATCTTAAAAATAATATATATGGAGACAGCTTTTCTAAAGGTGCACGAAAAGGAACTGAAGAACCACATCAAATGTTTATAAAGCCCGATTGAAATAATGTAATAGTAGTTGTTAATATCTAGTCTCAAAATAACGAACAAAATACTTATTGCCAAAAACATTAATTTCTAAAAATTTATTTCCAATCAGTTAATGCAGCCAGCTAGTCACCCTCTCTTAGAAAGCCAGCATGAATAGACAGAACCGCGAAAGAACATCTGTTTAGAAAACCTAATGACAGCACATGACCCAATTACAATGCCCCCTTCAAAATGCTAAATTAATCTGTAACAAAGCTACAATTCTTAATTAAATAACAATTTGTCAAACAGACAAAAAAAAAAAATGAAGTCGGAATTATGACTCAAGCCCTTGTTTATGCCCTTAGGTACAAGAAAGCTGGAAAAGGAAGTTAGAGATCGTAGTTTAGCTAAAATCAATATTTTTTTTTTAATACAGTGCATTCAAACTTCTAAGCCTGAAATGGAAGCTCCCATAAAATGGACATTTTATATAACAAATATTGGCCATTCGATTTTGCTATTGCATCATATTTACGTCATAGAACCCGGCAGATTTTTAAAATTTAATGCAATTATTAGGTTCTACACAAATTTTGGCATAAATTTTATTAATACATTTAACGTTGTTGAAATTTTAAAATAAAGGATACCGCACTGAATTTAATAAACATACAAATTCGATAACAGATTAAAAAAAAAATGTATTAATTTAAATCATTAAGAATTTTATGCTTTTAAATGTTTACAGTGCGATTTAAGAGGCTTCAGTACAAATTTCAATTATAAAAATGAGAACTGAAACATACATTCTATAATCATAGCAAATTCTTTCCGGCAGAAGATTCTTTCAATTGGACGATCCTAAATTAGAAGTTTGAACATGTTAAAAGGATATGTACATAGCACTAACATAACAAGGGAATATAATAAAATCTAATGGGCAAGATACACAAAGCACTAACATCCTAAGGTCAAGGGAATATATCACACTATCAAAGCTATTATTCAATACTACAAAACGTTTAAAACCTGCTCAGCAAATGCAAACAGCCCCTGAACCAGTTACTTTTTTTTGTATTGTCGTTTTTCAAAAAAAAAAAAACAGATAAAGAATAAGGAGAACTTTTAATCAATAGCGACCCTTATCTGCAGCTTTTAAACGAGAGGAATCTTCTATAATAAACATGCATTTTAAGATTGCTGAAAACAAAGACTTGGCTTTCTCCTTTGATATCATTTCCAAAACAGATAAAGGTAACATGTGCGGAGTGATATCATTTCCAAAGCAGCACTGTAAGGCACCACTAGCGTATAACCATTTAAAATCTTTTTAGTATTTTAAAGAAATATAATAAACATTTTTTTGATCTCTGTTGCGTACGAGATGTTCAAGTGTGATCAGTGTGGCTGAGATGTGTGTGTCATAAGTCAGTATGTGTCACTGCTGTTTAGCTTATATAAATATTTATAGGTATACATTTGTGTATTTACGTATTTGGTATTTGTTATATTCGCTATAATAGTTAATTGCAATGCTATTTGTCTGTTGTAGCGAATACGCATTGTTGGCTGTTTGCAGTTTTGTTTTAAGTCGATTAATTCTTATATTTTAGAAATAAGCAGTAAAAGAATTTATTTGTTGTTATAAAGTAGTGTTTCTCCTGATGCTGCAACAGTGTTCTTTGACGTTGTTGGGGGCTTTGTTGCAGCAGAGGGAGATTCTGCGAAAAGAGGATCTGTTTGGTTATTATGGTTGCTGCGTGCTGGATTTTGATGCGTATAGAAAAGGGAGCTTCGAATAAGGCTGATCGGCATCGATAAAGGTGATGTTTGATTCTGCCTCTTGGGACGATGTTCGATTCGTTTTTTTCTTTGCCTAAGCTTGCAACATGAGTGCGGAACTGATTTTGGAATGCATTCATGGCATGGCCTACGAAGCATTGACGAACGCATTTTTCTTTTTCATCGTTTGTTGCTTCTAAGATAAGAAAACTCCCAGAGCTTCAGCTACATGGCGAGAACTTTCCTTTTTGTTATTTACCGCGAATGTTCGACGGGATCTGGTGATCCTAAATGTTCGGCTCAGAGTTAGCGTTATCGCTTTTCTTGAATTTCCGACCACTTGTACGTAACTCTATATGCCATTTCATCTAGTATTGTTTTCGTTCTCTCCATATTGAAGATTAGTGTGTGCAACTTCGCAAAGAATAAAACAAGATAATGAGCTTCCAATAGGAAGAGAAACAGAAATCTTTAAATGATTGGACAAAAACCGACAAATGAAAAATTCTTTTTCTGTTCCCATGTACTAAAAATAAATAAATAAAAAAACAAACTAAATTCATTGTTTTTTTGCATAAAATCCACTAAATTTGGAGAATATTCTCCAAGTTGGGAACGCTGATGCCAACTAAGCCACGTGTCAATCACCAAACACTGGATGTCGACGTAACCTAACCCTTATGCCAAGCATGGTTTTTGATCAATAGGAAAAGGTTATGTATGACGTCACATTGATAGCAGATAAAATTACCTGAACAGTGACTTCCAAAAGATAAATCAATACATCTTCACATTAAAAACGATCCAAATAATTGTAATCTTGATGGCAGTAATTCAAGAATAGCCACAGTTGAGAATGGCGATTAGGGAAAATTAGGGTGTAAACATTTTTTTTTTATTTTGCCACTTCTAAATAAAAATCGTCATTTTGGTTTTTTTTGTGGAGGAGTAATGGCGAAACCGGCGATCAGAAGCAAATTTTAAATTTGCCAGTGCATGTTAAATTTAACGTCATAAATGAGAATAATTTCTAAAAAATATCAGATTTTTGGTTCAATGCCATTGTCAATTTCTTATTTGTTCATCCTTGACTGAGAAAATAAAATTTTTAACAATGGCTTTTGTATGTGTAATTTGATAATTTTTATTCTTGGTGAAAAATTCTTCAACGTAATCACAATCATCAAGTTCAATTGCATGAACTAATTGCTCTACAACAATTTATAGTGAATTAGCAGTTTGAAATCTTTATAAAACTATAATTGACAATTAGTTATAACCTTCCTCATCCATTGAAATGAAACCTAGTAACAATATCGACGTTAACCCATCTTCCTGTAAAACACTTATACAGGAAAATTTTTATTCGTCATTTTTTTTTTAATATTCAATAGTTCTGTTACTTCCGAAAATGGCATCATGAAAATTCAGTTACTGCTACGATTACATTTTTTCTGTTCGTCAGATTCAATCTATCCCATTTAATACAATTGTTTTCCTGCATATTACGCTCCTTCTCGTCACCGTGCATCCATACTTGGAGCTCACTTATGCCAACCCATGTTCCCATCTCGCATACTCCCTCTTCAGATTTTTGTTTCAATTCATTTGATCCAATCATTGTTCATCAAAAATATCCAAAATTAAGCGTCAAAACACTCACTAGATGCTTATTTCAAGTAGGTTGTCAAATGTTTATAATGACATGGTACGTGACTTAAAGTGTAATTACAATTTGTAATATGTATAATAACTATTAGAGTCTAGAATAATAAAAAATATGTGAGAGTAGTACGTGTTTTGAGTGTTTTAGATCTTCCCGCCCAAGATGTTTACCCGTTTAATACGTTAATTTCGTCTGGTCCCTTCAGAATTGTATTAATTAGGTACTACTGTATTATAATGGTTATAATTAATGATGGTTGCATTTTACAAATGTTAATTGTAAAATGTTTTCAATCTCAGAGTACATAACTAGTTGAAGTAACATTCGAGAAATTTGGTCTTCGGATTTGAATAAAAAATGTACTTAAAAGTTAAAGGACCGAAAAATTTTTTTTTTTTTACTGTGACCTTACAGTGACCAACAAAAAATAATTTACAGCAATATTTGAATCGATTTTTAAAGTTGGGGTGGGGGTTAGATAACTAAATATTTATGTTAAAAAAACAAACAAACAATTAATTATCTAATAATTTTTATCGAAACAATTATTGGTAAATGAAATTGCCTGCCCAGTTGGCCAATCAGATTTGTGAAGAGCTGGGGGTGAATTTTCACAGGCTACGGACCCAGCAAGGCCACATTTTCAACCAGCCAGCAATACTAAAAAAAAACACCCCAAAACATCCACCCTTCTGGGGTTTTTCTGTGAAAGCAGTTTTAAAGTATTTTTTTTTTTTTTTTTTAAATATAACAAGTCTTAATGAACCCAATAAACACACGTTTACAAAGCTGCATGCATTTACAAGCAAATTTTTCTGTTACAGAGTCTTTATTGTTAAATGGATAGATTATGTCAAAAAATTGTCAATCACTTCAAGGAGTATTAATGAGCACTGCACTTATTAATTTTTTAATGTTTTTTAATTAATCATTATTAGACTGCATAAACATTATGCTTGACAAATCCAAGTTTTTTGAAATATTTCCAGCACGCACGTCTGGTGTATGTGCAAGAGTTCTGAATAGTTATCAGTACAAGTAAAATTCAGGTCTAGACATTTTGGGGCATTTTCCGAGACATACTGAAGCAGGACAACCCTATTCACTTGTCTTATAAAAACCCCTGAATTCACTTTTTCCCCAATTTCTATCCAGCATTAGCAAAAGCTATGAACTGATCAACAGAATGCACGATTTGGTGGAAGTGTTAGGAACAATTCCATGACCTGGAGTCAAACCAGGGACCATGAGTTCCAGTTCTTTACACATTTTTTTTTGCTGTTATCTCATTATCTTCACAATTTTTAAAACAAGATTCCAATTCCTTTAAGAGAAAATCGCTATCTTTTCTATGGCTTATCTGTAAAAACTAAGACATTTTCATTTTTAAAGGAATGATAAGGATGATAGAAGACAAATCAATATCAGAGTCTTTAATAAAACCTGTAATGAAATTATGCAATTTCAAGATAACGTGTAAAGACCACGTAACTGCAATTCCTTCATTCCATTAATTCATTAAAACTCAAGAATAAATTTCCCTACCTAACTGTATATACCATCCAATTTTTTTATCTTCAAAAATTGTCACCTAGCCAAATTTGCTCTAAAATACGTATTTGAGAGTAATAATTATAGGCTGTACTTGCTTTTCTTTTTTATTCCTCTTCTTTTTATCCAGGTGAACAACCCTTGCTAGGCAAGGAAAACTGAAAAGCAGTAGAAATGGCAAGATGAACACCTGGTTTCAATCTATATTTATAATCATTCTACACTGGCAAGAGAAAAAGAAATTACCCAGACCGAACATCAAAATTTGAAATGTAAGTCTTGTATAGCAATATGGTTTTCCCCCTGTGCAAAGAAATTTAAGAAATTTCTGATGGGCCTTCAAATTACTGAATTCAGTAACCAAAGAAAATCAAAAATTCTTGTACGAGCTGAGATTGAAAGTTTAAGGCTACGCAGTTTTCAAGTCCACAAAAGAATGCCCCTACTTCAATTTGCCATATTTCTTTATTATAAAAAATAACGAAAAAGTAAACATTTTCTATACCCATGAATATTAGAAATATTTGATGTGACCACCTCCTCCGTCCCCCACCAAACGATTACACAATATTCAAACTCCTCCCACACTATTTCCAGAAATCAGTCATACAGTTCTCACTACTACTCGTCTAGTTTCTTCACAATGGTGGCCTAAACCTATCTTCAGCATATCCCCATAGGAGAAAATCAGGTGATGTCATGTCTTGGGACAAGGTGAGGAGGGATCAATGATGGAGAATCACATCCTGGCAAAGACCTGTCCAACATTGGGGTAGGTTTCATTCAAAAATCTGTGAACCTTCCTTCTCTTGCATTCATTTGAAACTACAGAACCTCCCCCTCACGAATATAGAAATGTGGACTCCGAGCTCTACTATCTCAAAGATGGAGCACTCTAAAGCAAGAACATTCTTTTGCGACTAAAAATAATAATGGTCAGCAATAAAATCCTCCTTATGAAACTTATAGGGCAGTTTATATAATTCTGACCTCAGTTCAAAATCAGTCTTTAAAATACTGCATCTCCCACCATTTCTGAGCAAAGTTCAATATTTTATATCAAAATGGCTTTCTAACCTGAAAATGCCAGTGGTTCTATTAAATTTTTGAAGAGAAACCAAAATAGCAAGGCTGGGGATTGTATCTGTGGTACAAAAAGTTGTTGATGCTCTTCAATAGGAAATAATGTTAGGAATCGAGAGTTGTTTTTTGTTTTACTTTTTTTAATTACACACGTTTTATTCCTCTACATGTTAGAGTTAATCAATAGAGATTCTCTTGCAACAATATGCGCATGCATACATTGTTGTTCAATTCACTACAGAATAAGATGCCTGTTCGTGTTCCTTAATTCCAGGTTGCAAGTTTTCTGAATTACTGAATATTGCAGCAATGAATGTAAGTAATTCTCTATGTAAATAGAAAAGAATAACCCCAGCTGTATGATCAGGTGTCTGCTAGCTCAAAAGACTACCTACAGATGCCAGAGACATTTAGAAAACATCAGAACCCATACCTACGTTGGTTTCTAGGTCATGGATTTTTTTTTTTTATTTATTTATTTATTTCCTTTCTTTTCAATTTATTGATATTGCAATGCATCTGCTATGATGAAATATACAATTTTCTATTTATTATACACTATCACAGGTTAAAGAATATCACATTTATTCCTTCATTTTTCAGGTTTCTTTCTATTCATGGAGTTTTATTGTTATTCTGATAAGGCTTTCTCAAGCAATTTCCTAGAAAGAGTTCATTCTCTCTTTACATTAGATTAATCAGATCTGGTATAGTAGATCACTCATTTTATTGAGGAAATTAAAATTTTTTTTCTCAAATCTATCAAAAATCTTCAGTTTCATCCACAATTAGGCTTTAGTCTTGACCCACCCCACCAATCAAACCTAAATTGTTAAATTTTGAAATCAATATCAAAATTCAGCCAAGACTGAACTGCGAACTTATTATTTACACTTAAAAATTAATGAGCCTTCTTATCTTTAAAACAATGTCATCCTTTTTCCGATTGTCAGTTACAAAACAATAAAAGATCCCAGATCAATCTCCTGAATTAACGACAGCTGAACCAAACTATTCATTACTTTGAAACAGTTCATGTTTAAAAACATTAAATAAGCCTAACTTCCGATAATGATTGGTGGATACCGAAAAAAAAAAACAAGTTTAATGGTTGGACCCAGCAGTATAAAAATTTACAAGCAACATCCGAGGGAGGCGAAACAAATTAAAATTCAGAAATATTTAAATTTTAGTGTGTACAAGTCCATCAAATGCTCATGAATCCAAAGATCAGATGGTTTAGGTTTAGCTCTTAACAGAAGTTTACTTTTCAATGCCAATAGGGCAGCAGCCTATTCCAAACTGGAGAATAATACTCATTTCTGATTCTCATCATTTAATTGAAATGGTGGAATGGTACATTACATGTCTCCCACTTTGACATCAAATTGAGAGATACTTACGTAATCATCTTCAATAACAGATTCAAGCATGGTTTACATTGAGCTGGACTAAAACGTTGATATTAAAAATATGAAACAAACTTATAACATTTTTTAAAATAAACTCCCAAATGGCTCACCACAGCCCATCAAGTTATTTATAAAAATTATTCATCTCAATGAGAGGAGTCCGTACCTGTCGAATTTGACTTTTGTTCAGTGATAAATGAGCATTTATTTCTCTGTGTTAATTATTTTTAAAAATTTTGCAACTTTTGGGATGAAATTTATCTTATAATTGCACAAAAGCTAAATAATGTTTTCACTATTGCACCATATTGCATCGATGATGGAGAAAACATTTTTAACTAGCACGTTTTTAACAAATTACAGTTTCTTATTTTCTAGGAGCAGCAGAAGTTATTTAATTATAACATAACTTCCGTTTTTGTGGTCTTTAAATAAAAATTAGACCGATAAGGGAAGCATTTTCGGCAGCCATGGAAAAGTAACATCAGCATTATGAAAAATGCACACAGCCTGAGTACGACTATATTGAGAAGCGACAACAGTTCCAGCATTCTAGGTTCATACTTTTCAAAATAAATTAAGAGATCTTAGAAACTTGAATGCACGTCATATGCTTCCTAGCATGTAAAATGCCAAGATTAACTAAATAACATGTTGGAAAGCAATTGTTGTTCATCACCTTTACTATAAGTAATTACCCACAGGCATAATTTAATTTTTCTTCTCTTTCATATAACTTTCAATTTCTTTTAACAAACATAACTTGCAACAACCCTCCAATTGTTTACAAAACCAAACAGGAAAATGTAGATTTGTTTACAAAATATATTAAACGCTTCCAAACACGTTAAAATGAATTGAGGAAGAAATAAAAAAAAATAATTTGACGAACATCAGATTTGAACCCACACCTGAAAATGAAAAGCCCAACACCTTACTGCTGCGCCACTTCAACTTATTAAAATCCTACTCTACAATCCAGGTATTTAAAAACTGCATACTTTGTTGATAAACCTTGTAAATTTTTTTCTCAGAAAATTTTAAGAAATGCATTGAATGACTTTCTATGGGAATTTAATTGGATGAAAGTAATTCGCAGAATTTTATTTTATGAAATTCGTTAAGTCAGAGTACATAACTCTCCTTGTTAGAGTAGAGGTCAGCCAAATAATTTGGTTTTGTTCATTAAATTTATTTTATTTCAATGTATGTATTAATAAACAAAAATTAATATTACAACCTTGAACAATGCAAGATTGTCCCCCAATAGGCAAAACAGGTGCATTACAGGATTAATGAAACGAAAACAAAATTAACAGCCAACATTAAAACTAAATTGAAAGCGCGTCATTAAAATGTTTAATATCATGAAAGGAAGAATAAAAAATATCAATAAACGTATAGTCAATTTGGGTAACTTTGATCCGATCTACATCATCTTAATAAGCAAATGGATATTTTCTTATTCCAATAATGCATTTGCAGTAAAACCTAATTTTAAAATACTTCGGGGGGGGGAGTGAATTAGCCCCAGGAAGCTACGTAACACAATACTGCATGTGTAAATTACATATTGAAGAATATTACCTAGTCTTTTCTTGTTTTCTCCCACAGAAATTTATCTTTGAATTGTTAAAATGGTTGAAGAATTTAGTTAATGATGCCCCTACTTAAATAACGCTTCTTTATTAAAACATACGATGGTGATAAAGTACAGCGTAGTAATGACAATTTTACAGTACAATTTTAAGCACAGACTGGCTGCCGCTAAGAGATGTTTTCCCGTTGGTCACTTTCTCATTGGTTGTTCAAGGTGTTGACCAGGGCTAGGTTTTCGACCTATGAACGTTGTAATGAGGGAGCAGCTTACCTAGGGAACGTAATCTGAAATGTACCTTACACAGAAACTTTAACATTAAAAGAATACGAGAATGTTATTTTGAAATGTTTGTTAAAGCGAGGCATGTTGTAACAGGATTTTACTGTAGTCATTTTCAGCAGTTATTGTAGATTAAGAAGCTGTACACGTAATATTATTGTTTTTGTTGAAATATCTCTATCGTCCTGTATCTCTCAAAACAAAGTAGCATTCTGAAAATCATCAATGGACAAAAGATTCTTAAAATAACCCAAAGAATCATCCCTTGAGTTTGTTTGGGGGGAGAGGAGAGGGCATAGCCCCAATCATCAAAAAATAAGTTCACTTACCTTGATCAGGTGATCAGTCATCGTAAAATTGTGCAGATAATGAAAATTAACCCCAAGTAAAATAATTGGATATGTTATTAATAGTGAAATGTAAAAACAAAGATTTTGGGTTACCCAATGTTATCAAAATGACTATTAAATTTGCAACCAACAGTTTTCATAAGCGGTTCTGATTATTTTCATTCACAAGCGCACCCGATTCCAGTGGCCAAATACGTCCTACCAAATAATTTGCATTATAAATCGAATAAACATCCGCACTAATAGACAACAATAAATGTACAGTCAACTCCACTTATAACAACTCCGGATAAAAGAGCTCTCCACTTATAATACAGTCGAACCTCTCTATAACGAATTTTTACTTTGGTCCCAACCACGATTTTGATCATATGCTATCAATGCATATGCATTTTTTTGGAGGTCCCAATGACTTCGTTATAGAGAGGATCGAATGTAGCACAATTTTGGTACGTTTTTTCAAATTTGGCCTCGCATACAAGAGTCAACCATAACTTTTTATGCCTTAATTTAAGACACAGTTTGCATTCATTCATAGAATCCACATGCTTTTAGCCAATAACAGCAATTTTTTTTAATTGTTCGAAGATTCTACATGCATTCAGAAATACATTTGTTCGAAGATTCTACATTTGTTTTAATTGTTCAGAAATACACCACAGGCGTTTTAGGCAGTTGCCAGATCAGTGGTTTTTAGCGAAATTTACACCAAAATTTTGCGAAAATCTACTAAATTTTACATTAGAACTAGTGGATTTTTAGTTTGATTTTAGTGGGAAAAATTTTTTTGAGCCCGCAACACTAGTTTGAGAAACTATCATCCATGTTGGGAAATCAAGGTGATGTGATCAACAAAGGTGAAGTTCGATGTGTTATATGGATTCACAGTAGAATTATATGGACTAAGAATAAACTTCGAAGGATATGATTCTTAAAAAAAGTATTTGTAAGGAAAACAAAACATTTAAATGTAACAGATTTTGTATAAAATGTTTAAAACATTGAACAAACAAAAATAGTATTTAAAAATAAAATCAATTATCCGAATGTGCACATAAGTGTAGTCGACTGTACATTTTTCCAATTTTTGCTTACTTAACGTCACTAAATCGAAGATCTCTATAAATTGAAGCATTTTGCTCTTTCCTTCAGATTCGATTTATCGAAGTTATACTGCATTATACAATCAAACCTCAATATTATGAATTTTGCGGGTACAGAAAAAATTTTGAGATAAAGATGTTTCAAGATATGGCGGGTTACTTTTAAATCAAGATTTTTAGGTTATTAAAGGTACCAATGAGAAACCGAGAACTTAGGAAATGAAATGGGATGTGTATAAGGAGTACACCGCTAGCATCAGAAATACACAAACTAAGCATGCTTAATTATCTCTTACACAACCGAGACTTGCCAAAGAGATCGAAAAAAATTAACTTCAGTTTTCGAATGCCTTGCATTTTGCTGGCACAAGAACTCCAGATTCGACATAGCGAGGTTTTCTGAGAAAATGTTTTGAGATAACGAGGGAAATTACATTAAATTACAGGAGAACCTTGACAAATCGAAAACCTTTATAATTCGAAATTTTTGTCTACTCCCTTCCGCTCAGAGGCAAAAACCTCGATAATTCGAAGTAAAAACAATGGATAAATCGAATTTTTTTTTTTTTTTTGAGGATAACAAATGGAAACTTAGCCTCTGTAATTCGAATTCTGGCAAACAGAGCCTCTATAAATCGAAGTTAAAGATCAACAAACTCCATAAATCGAATTTTCTCAATGCAGACCTCTATAAATCGAATCGTCAACAGCTCACACGTGTGAGTTATATATGTCACACTAAACTAAACTTGAAATCTTCATTTCTTCCCTCCCTTTGGTCAAGTGTCATTAATTACAAGTTCTTGTGATACGGATTCCAACGCCACAAAAGCTGGTAATCATGAAACACCTTTTAATTAAAAACACTAATGTTTTCACTGAAGTCTTCTAAAATGTTTTAAAACAAAAGTTTTAAAATTAAACCACCCAAAGCTAGTTTTACGAACAAATAAAGCATTTTTTAAATACTCTACCGTTTATTGAATCTGTGTATGCTTCCTGAAAAATATCAGTATTCTATACGGTTACTGAAATGTCACACAAAACCTCAATAATTCGAATTTTCTTTAATTTAACCTCGTTAAATCGAAACCTTGATAATTCGAAACCTCTATTAATCGAAGAATTTTCTTCCTCCCTTGAAATTCGGTTTATCGAGGCTCTACTGTATAAAATGTTTAAAACATTGAATAAATTTGTTGTAATAGTAAATTTAAAAAAAAATCAACTATCCGAATGTGCTCATAAGTGAAGTCGACTGTACATTTTTCCAATTTTTGCTTACTTAACGTCACTAAATCGAAGACCTCTATAAAACGAAGCATTTTGCTCTTCCCTTGAGATTCGACTTATTGAATTCTACTGCATTATACAGTCGAACCTCGGTATTGCAAATTTTTCTGGTACAGAAAAAATTTTGAGATAAAGAGGTTTCGAGATATGGTGGGTTACTTTTAAATCAAGATTTTTAGATTATTAAAGGTACTCTGAGAAACCGAGAACTTAGGAGATGAAATGGGACATCTATAAGGAGTACACCACTAGCATTAGAAATACACAAACTAAGCATGCTTATCTCGTACACAACTGAGACTTGCCAAAGAACTCCAAATTCGAGATGAGAGAAAATTACATTAAATTAATAGTGAAAGTGAAGGGAAATAAAAAATTTTTTGAGATATTGAGGTTCGACTGTTTTAATAGTTTAAGTTGAAATTCACCTTTACAATATAGAAAAGTAGATAAAATAAATTCAAATATAGTTCACCAATTGAAAAGTAAAAATAAAAAAAATAAATAAATCTAAGCTTCTGAGTATTTATATAGATAATAATAATAATGAATCAGGAAAGATGTTGGTTGTTACATAACAAGTTCAAACTTGAAGATAAGGTATAAGAGTACAATACAAACAAATCCCTCTCGGATTGTTTATCTTCATAAACAATTATAGAATCATTTTGATGTTAGTTTTACACTGATTACCTACCAAGCTCAGGTGTCGCTAAACAAAAACATAGGATTCCCAAACCCTTAAGATTAGCATTACAATTAAGATTTATATTAAAAATTGATTTGCAATAATAAATAATAATTTTCATATTGGATTTTTTTTTTTTTTTTTTTTTTTTTTAATATAGCACACTCTTATGATCTGCTAATGAAACTATATAGAGATGATATACCTTATTAGGAAGAGATTCTGTATTATTTTTTTTATATTTTGATGATATAATAAAAATTAATGATTTTTAAGCTTAATTAGTTTGAAATCAATGTTAATGAGATAAAAAATACCATTTATGTCAATCCAGGAGAAAATTAATGTAAACATGAAATGAATGCATCTAAGATATTTTTTAATGATCATGCAAGCAAACAATGAAAATCAATACCTTATCAGGCAGGTTATTATAATGGGTGTGCATATATTAATGCTAAAAAGTAATTATTCTAATTTTTTAAAAAAAAAAATCGAACAACAGTGCCAGGAATCGAATTGTCGCTTGTAGATGCGTGATATATGATGAGTGTATTCCATGTATTCAAATACCAGCTTAAGCCTTGCATCACGCTTAGAATGTTATAGGCTGGTTAATTACCTACAAAACTAAGGTGGAATATAAGGTGCATGAGAGTAGACGCTCACCTCCCTGAAGCCAAGTTTTTAATGCATTCAAGGCTCTTCATTCCATGATATTAAGCGAATTTCACATCTTCTGGAACAAGACAATTGCACTAACCCGTCATCGCAGGGATGGTTTGTTATAACCTCCGAAACAATGTCCCGTTCCTTTTAAATGTCCGGCTACAGAAGAAGAATCTGTTGCAATAACACCAATATGGCGGAGAGCGCATTTACATAGCAAGCTCATATGCAACCACAACAAGCAAAGAGCGGAACAAGCTAAAAATCACATTTCTGCGTGGATTCTTATAATCAAATCGATAGATATTCCTCTTGTCGTTGTCCTTATATAATTAATAACTTTAAAAATAAAGCTGCTAAATTTAAAATAAAAAAAACTACGACTCCCTTCCGCCCCGTAGACTTGTATTAAAATACCCGTGTGTGTGTGTGTGTATGTGTGTTAGTTAGCAACGCCTATTTACATGGTCGATGTAGGCCTAGAACTCCATCGCTATCCCCGCAGCTATTCGAGCTTTATTAGCTTAGAAGAAAAATCAAAATAAATCGCGGTAACAACAGAGAAGCTCACTTACTTTAATTTATTCAAGAATGATTCCTATAAAGCTTGGTTTTTCCTTTTATATTGCGTACCCATCCATCTAGATCGACGTCCATACTTGCTGCTTTGGCCGATTGGCTTCTTGCGAGTCGTTCCACATAAAATTCTTCCGCACATAAAGAATCCGCGCTCCGAATCTCATTTCCATTGCCTCCGAAGTGCTTCAGCAACAATCCAACGGCAGCATTGCATCAGCGACTACTAATTAACTCTTAATCAAAGCAGCAAACGTGCATTGTTTAACAATATAAAGGAAAAAGGAGATCTAAAAAATGCAGAAATGACTTGTTAATATAGAAACGGTAGGGTGGGTTGTTCCTCCCCAGGGGGCGTTATTGTCGAATGGTTTCCTCAAAAAATTGATATTGTAACTAAATATAAGCATTAGCCATTTCATAATAATAATAACAACAACAACAACAACAGTTTAGAATTGGATCGCAGTTGAATGTGAGTTTCTTTTGTTTTAATTAAAAGCATTGAATTTATTTTTTAATTAATTGCATGTTTTATTTATTGCTATTTCCTTACAATTGCATTGAAGCTATTTATTTTTAAATAATTCTAAATTAATGTTTCCTTCTGCAGTAGCTGAAAGAAGAACAACACACTTTTGCTCCTTCATCAATAAATAATGTCCCATGGCCTGGTTTGTTGAAAGTGATCTGCAAAACTGGAAATTAAAAAAAACATATTAAAAAAAAAATATAATTTGAATTACAAATCAAAAAATATAGCTATTAAATGGATAAACCATTACATTTTAACCCATATTAATTACGTTTTCTTATTAGTTTATCAAATCTTCTGCTGCGTAAAGAGTCATTCATTTCTATTCATTTTCATAGCGCAGCTTTTTAATCAAAATACGCTCAAAAAATATTAAAAATAAACGAATAAAATACAAAATTTCATAAAAATGACCCCTATTAAAAAATATATTGATTAAAAAAAAAAATTGATCGCGTTCAGAGATCTCGACATCGAAATCTCATCGAAAACAACCAAACAAGGCCTATTTTCCAGCAAATATATTCGTAACGCACTCTTGAAGTAGCTTTTCACACAAATTGCTAAAAAAAATGTTAGATTTTTATCATACAAATCGCTGAAAAGCCGAAACTAACAGTTCAGCCAATCATAAGGCAGCTTGGGTGACAGGAGCTTCCTGATTGGCCGCTCCTTTCTGTGCTCCATGGACTATCCCACATGGGAATTTTGTTGATTACATGAAAATATAACCCGAAATGAAATATAGTCGAACCCCGTTAATACGTTTCCGCTTAATACGTGCTATTTTTTTTCTTGGTCCGTGAAAGCTATTTCTACGTAAATACCTGTTAATGCATCTATACTCGTTATTACCGAACGGTCGCGATAGTAAAACTGGAAAACAAATTTAAAGAATTGCAGTCCTCGTTAAAACGAATCTCAGGGTACCAGAATTTTTGTTCGTATTATCCGATAATGAAAGGAAACCCCGATGTTATGACCCGCAAGTGACGTGATAACTGTGATAGAAAGGAAGCAAGGCCCAGTGAGCAGAAGCTGATTAAGCAAGCCAGAAAGTGTTATGATATCAGATATGAATGAAAGCACGGGAAGCAGCAGGACATGATGCTCCCTTGAGGAGGGGGGGGGGGGAGGCCGCGACGACAAAATACGATAACACTACGTATAAAATTGTGTTTTTGTGGAACCAAACTCCCGTGATAAACGAGGATAAATGTATTTTTTGTCTCAAAACTTAAGAAATCCATTCTATAAGAAAGGTCCACTGAACTTGAAGCGTAGTCAGTAGGAACCAATCAGAAATAAGCACAAGAGATGACTTTGTTTTCTCCAGGTATATTTGTTTTGAGTTCGTCTGCAAAATTTGTAGCGGGTTTCTGTTCTCACTGGTCTCGATGTCTATTACTTTCATTCTGATTGATCCATTTCAGTGGACTTCTCTTATGGAATAGACTATAAGAATGTACACTTAACTTATAAAGGTAAAAAAAATCCTTATTACGAACTCGGAGGGACCAACTTTTTACCAAATTTTCCTGTTTTCCACAGAAAACCACTAAAATGCGTGGATTTCCAGTTTCGTGCGCGCTTTTTCCCAAATTTTCCTGTTTT